>JAUCBJ010007733.1:0-49473 GCA_032718475.1 Nemertoderma westbladi
TACTGTAAATATAACTGTAAATGTAATACGACGATATAATTAGATTTAATATTTACATTTTTATTTGGTGACTTTGTGTATTCGCCTATTGTGCTTTATATTATTCTGTATGTATTGGTATTGGTAGATTTTTAGATTTCGGTTCCCGAAAATCTAGAGGGGGCTGTGGAAATAGCTCGCCCTCTAGCGGCTAGATTCCCTCTTCCCTATATATAAGAATTTCTATACCATTATACATCAGTCAGGAGTCAGTAGTACGGTAGGACAGTCAGCAGTGTACCGTAACTCACTGCTGTGCCCAATATTTTTCGTACCACATATCATTAACTGTCATATACTTCACACGTTTCAGTGTTTAGATATTATTATACATACTTCTGTTTTGTATTTTACTCTTTATCTGTTATTCTCTATAACATGCCGAGCGTGTGCAGACAGGCAGAGGTGCGTCAGCGATCAATATTACCATAACTCAGTCAATCACACGTTAACACCGTACTTCCGGACTGGATAGCGCGTGTGATCGTCACAGCCAATGAAGTTCGTTCCTTTGTCGGATCTCATCGATCGAAATATGCTGGTTCCAAAACAAGCGATCTGTCGGCGTAAACTCAGTATGAAACTGTTGGTAGATAGATCGTTCACCATATCTAGATGGATCGCTCTACAAGTCATACACACAAAGATGACACACCATCGCTTGACTATAATCCTAGCACGATATACTTCAATAGGGCCAAATAAATCCGCATCAGTATTAGTAAAGGGTGGTTCATAGAAGCTTACTCGTTCCCTAGGTAATTCTGCCTCTCGCTGTGTTAAAGGCCTACTGAATGCTTTCCTACAGGGATACAGTTCCTAAGAACTTGGTTCAGAGCTCTACGGGGCTTATGGAAATAATAGCGAGTTCGAATTTCGCTAAGAACTCGTTCTCTACCAGCATGGTAAAGCCTACTGTGAACATCTACAATTATCTTGATTTGTATTTCAAGATTTCTAATGAGTATGAGAAACTTAGTGTCAAAGGACAATGGAGCATTAGTTAATCTTCCTCCGACACGTATTAACCCATCTATCATTGTGCTAGAGAAATTATCCCTTAAGCGCATCTGTGGGTTTCTCAACAACAGGAAATACTTATTGGAATCTTCATAGCATTGCAGGAGTCTCATTATCTGCTTATTGGTTTCTTCATGCTCTTGGTAACTGATCTTCTCAGTCAGAAACCTATCCGACACTTTATAAGCGGGAAGGTCTTTAATAGCATGGACCTTTTCGGATATTGTTGGAGCGGTATCATTAGCGATCTTCATCCTGGAATAGTGATGATGGAAGCATCTTTTCAGATACACGACGGCCTTACAAAGCCGATTCCAGGAGCTATAATGATTTATTGCTCTCTGCAGGAGAGGGGAGAGTCCTTGCGAGACGTCTGGTGTTCCAGATTTCCAGTCTCTTTCTCTGATTTCTACAACAGATTTGTTTGTGGTGGGGGAGTTTAGATCTATAGCATCGTCCCTGGAGATGTGTAATACAGACAGATCTATCACGGGTTTAAATAACTTTGATTTACTCGTCCGGGTTTTAGGTTTGACTTTCGCCGCTCCCTTGGCTTGTCTAATCTCAGCCGTGGTGAGATGAGAAGGCCATTCATCCTCTTCTTTACTTAGGAAGTCGGGTCCACCTAACCAGTCTGGAGTATCTATCAGTTCTTGAGGAGTTGCTCCTCTGGAGGCGATGTCGGCTGGATTAATCGTCCCAGGGCAATGTTTCCATTGATCTACATTAGAGCGACTGAGTATAATGGCTACTCTGTTGGTAACGAAGACGCTGAACTGACAGACTTCATTTGTTATATACTCCAGAATGAGTAAAGCATCAGTCCAATAGACAGTTTTCTCCAGTGGATAGTCGATCTGTTCTGTTACATTCCGGCCGATGGCTGTAGCGTATAGAGCCGCCTTTAACTCCGCTCGAGGAACTCGTAATTTGTTGTTTATCAAGGCCTTAGAAGTGACCAAGGCAACTTTAATTCCATCTGGAGTTTCAACTCTCAGGTAGGCTACTATACCTATTCCCATATCGCTGGTGTCTCCAAACACATGGAGTTGATAGGAATATGTGGGGAGAACGTGACCAAAATATGAACGGGAAATCGTAAAGTTCTCGATGGATGGTAGAGAATCTTCCCATTTCATCCACTTCTTTAGTAGTTCTCCCTTAAGTGGATCATCCCACGAGTGGTTTTCAAGCCACATTTGTTGCACTAAGCTCCGAGCAACCAATATAACTGGGCTAATAAATCCCAATGGATCGAAATAAGTGCTCAGGATACTTAGACAAATCCGTTTAGTTCTAACTGGATTATCTCGCTGTTTTAACTGGAAAAACAAGATATCTCTCTCCGTGTCCCATTTTAAACCAAGCGTCTTGGTTTCCGCAAGATCGTCCTTGATGAGGTCCAGATCTTTAACACCTCGGTCTTCTACCGGATCGATTCCAGAAACTCACGGGAGTTACTAGTGAATTTGGTTAGTCAAAATCCACCGCGTTGCAAGCACTCTAACGTTCCCTTGGCAACATCAATGGCTTCTTCCACCGATGGGAGGGACTTTAAATTGTCGTCCATGTATATATCCCGTTTGATGTTGTCAATAACCGCTTTAGAGAAGGCGTCTCGGTTGTCGTCGGCTGTTGTACGCACTACCGAACAAGCGTTCGAGGGGCTCGAGATGATCCCGAAAGCCTGGATGGTCATCCAGTACTCCACCGGTTTTCGGTTGAGGTCTCCTTCAGGCCACCACAGAAATCGTAGGCTGTCTCGATCCCTATCCAGCGCCTTGACTTGTAAGAACATGCCTTCTATGTCCAAAGCGAATGCGATAGAATATTGCCGCAGTCTTAATAATATTCCCAACAAGGATTGGAGTAAGTTGGGTCCCGGCAACAGTTCTGAGTTCAGGGATTGACCCATGTAAAGGGCGGAGCCGTCAAACACTACCCGGACTTCGTTGGGTTTACCGGGCTTGGGAACGTAATGATGTGTTAAATAATACGTTCTCTCCGTTATGGGTGTTTTTTCCAGAACTCACTCCGCGTATCCTTTATCGATAAATTTCTTCGGCTGAGTTTTATACATTTCCCTGGCTTGAACGTTGGTCGTAAGACGCTGATGTAGTTGCGCGATTCTCTTTTCCGCTAAAGGTGGGTTTGTTTATAAAGTTAGGTTCTCGCCGTTGGAACGGAAGACCAATCTCATAGCGACCTTCGTCCTTCAGATAACGGGTTGTCGTTTCCTGAATCTGCTTGGCTCTCTCTTCCTCGACAGACAAGGCTTTGTCGTAGGAATTAGGCTCTACGGCTTCTTGAGTAAAGAATCAGACGGCGTGTTCATCACGAATTTTGTTATTGTATCGATCTATCACTTCGTATAATTCGTCATTATATGTGAATTGTCTGCCATGTTGATCGATAAGATGGCACAAGTTCACTTGGTTTATCCAAGTTTGATTTTCCATGAGGAGGTCAATTGTATTTTCCTCGTCATATAATTGGTTAATATCGTCATTGTCTGAGGAGTATGGTGTTCCCTCAGTTGTGGTTTCTCCCTCACTGATTTCTTCTTCCCATTCACTCACACACCTGATATATTCTCTCATTAGGGAGTCTTTCCATTAGAGTTCTACGGGAAGGTCCAGTGAAGTACTAACCTACTCTCGTTCTTCCCACGTACGTTTGTAATGGTTGCGGTCGAGCAGGCCGTTTTTCCAATGTCTCAAGTGCTTCGTGCGCATTTTGGCCGATTAATATCTGCACCCCTGGATAGTCAGTATTGAATCTAGGTATATTATGTTGCTGGGTAAAATGGTCTTCATCCCAGTTGTAAGGTTCCACTTGGCTAGTAGCAAAGTTCTTTATCGCCACCATTTTTACCGACCTTACGCTATGTTCTCCTAGTTCATCTTGGGGAGTGGACAACACACCCACGTAGTAATCTGTAGCTACTGTGGATTTTCAAACCTGCATAATTCCGGAAAGGTTCAACTTAGTTCGGAACTTGGGTTGTCCAGCAAAGATGTCTTCAGCTAGTTCTTTGTCAATGAATGTACCTGTGCTGTCGGAGTCAAGGAGGGCGTTTACTATCAAGCTCTTCCCTGGCCCATGGACTCTCAGTTGCACCACAGGAAATTCCCGGATTCCGACGGAGGAAGTTGGCGCTTTCCAAGATGGTTGTCGGTCCGGAATAGTCAGTCGAAGATCTTCATTGTCGGTTTCAGTCTCGTACGTAAGTGCTCGATACACAGCGGTGTTTATCATATAGCAGGATTTATTTTCGTCGGAGAATTCGTCCGTGTAGAATCCTTCCATCTCAGAACTGTGGTCAGAGTCGTTCACATCACTGAATTGGACATGTAGTTCGGGCTCACTTACCTGACTCGTGCAGGTTCTGTCAAATTCTGTGTGCAGCAAGATATGATGTTTCGCACCACACTTAGCACACCTAGCATCTGAGTAACAGGTCCGTCGTTGGTTTCCTCGTCTGAGACAATTATAACACAACCGCTTATCCCACATGATATCACGTCTATCCTTTAGGGATTTCTTCAAGAATTCATCACACCCACTCAAGCGATGTGGCCCGTCGCACAATGCACATTTGGGTTTGATGTTACTTACTTTAACCTGTGTTGTGTTGTGCACACTTGTTCTTTCCTCAGGCTTTCTTCCATGAATTCTCTTAGGAGACTTAGGAGGAGTTGTTGTTACCTGTTCCCTCCTGTCACTGGTTCGAGACTTAGATTTACTTACGTCTTTCCGAGTTTTATTGACATAATAAGATCTTTCAGTGTCTTTCCCGCTGTTCTCCTCGTATGAGGTTTGGCTTTTGCCGTTGTCTGTATAACACACTGGTGTTACCTTTCTCCTAGAAATAGGTTTTTCACTCACCTTACTTTCCGGTGTCTTCTCTCTGGACTGCTTTAGGAGCTGTAATCTTACCTCTCCATTTAAGAATGACATGAGATCAGCCATGGTAGGGTCTCTTTGTTGCTGGTCCATCATATAGAGAACCTTTTTGTCCCAACGAGTACCTACTCCACCCTTTGGCAAAGTAGATGCTATGGCTCCAACAACCATAGAACTCTGGTATTCCTGAGACTTACCTAACCAATCTAGCTGTCTACAGATCTCCTGAATCTCATCGGAAAACTCTATAATCCCGCTGCTAAGAAACTTTCGGGGCGCTACTAATTTCGCATATAAATACCTAGCTATGCTAGTCCTATTATCATACCTGATGCTTAGTGTATCCCAAACTTGTCTTAATCCGTCTGGATGTCCAATAAACTTTAATGCCATTAACTTGGGAGGTCCTTCCAAGCACTCGATGAGGAATCGAAGTTTCTCTCCGTTGGATAGTACAGAGTTCTGTATGTTATCTTTATAATATTCATTAAAAGGTAACCATTTCATCTCATCTCCATTGAACTTGACGACCTCTCCCACCTTTACCGCTTGACGGGTTTCGGTTCTAGCCATTTGACGCGTAAAACTTTCTTGAGCCATCGTATTATTTAATATCGAGTTATCGGTATATAAATTTCTTGGATTATGATCAGATAGGTATGGGATATCATTATCAACAGGTTTATAATTACCCTTAATAGGGTTTACTATAGGAGTTTCTACTTCACTAGCAGTATAGATGCATGTAGGCTCCACACCTTGCGCATGAAATACTTCAGACCTAACAGGTTGACACATTGTTACAGGGGGTGGTGGTATACCCATTTGTATATTTACTAATTTATCGCGCTCTAAAGCAATACTCTGTTGTACTTCTTGTAACTCTAACCTACTCTCTCTTACTGTTCCCTTTAACTGCTGAACAGTCCCTTCCAACTCTCGGACCTGCTGGGAAGAACGTTGTTTATGTTCTTCCAGCTGCCCGAGCAGACGATTCATCCCCCGCCGTCCCTCGTCCACCCACTCAACCGCTGCTGCGGGAGCCACCAACGTGGTAGCCGGGTGACACATGGGAACGACGGGAGACAAGTAATTTATGTCTTGCTCGGCATCCAGGATCGGGAATGACTCCGGAGCTTGTCTACTGGGCACAGTCATCCCAGGCATGGAAATCGATCAACTTGCTTACTGGTCGGAAAAGACAACCAACCACCAAGGTTAAGGCTGAATCACCAGCCGATCGCCTCAATGGTTGGAAGGCCCACTTTGAAAAGCTCCTCAATAATGACAGGGTTTTGTACTGTGCAAAGGGAATTTAGAGTTAGGTTCTAGAAGTACAGGGGTCTCTATCACTGGAGTGACTTCAATGACAGGCCTAATTATTTCGGGCTCATCTACTATAGTAGGGAGTCTTTCTACTCTAATAATTTGGTCTGTAGGCTCAGGATTACTTAAGTCTACACTAGCTAGTTGCCTTCTCACCGCAGGAGGTAAATTAGGTAACTTCTGACGGTGTGGCGTTCTTCTACGTCCACTTGAACGAGATTTATTAACTCTTCCTTCAGGATCTGTTGTATCGCCTTCATCAGAGGATGTAAATCCCTGTCTTCTGGGAGTAGATCGACTCAGCAACTGCATCTGAGTAGTTGTTCTCTGTTTATTTAAGTAATCTTGCTTCGCTTGAAGATTTTCCAACTCTAGTTGGGTTGTCTCTTCAGATGCTCGTCTTTCTGCTTCGGCCACTGCCGCTTTTCTTTCAGCCTCTGCCGCTGCCACTTTCCTTTCAGATTCTGCCGCTGCTGCTGCCGCTTTTCTTTCAGCCTCTGCCACTGCCGCTTTCCTTTCAGATTCTGCCGCGACCGCTGCCGCCTTTCTTTCAGCCTCTGCCGCTGCCGCTTTCCTTTCAGATTCTGCCGCGGCCGCTGACCTTCAGTCTTCTATTTGCTTTTTCTTTATCTGCTCTTCTTGGTCCATAGCGATGAGGATGCTTTCATCAAATTTAGCCTGCTCAGCGGCTAATATTTCCGCATCTAATGAGTCCAACACAAATTTGGCTCCCTCGCTATTGGGATGAAGTCAGATCAGATCAGATCAGATCAGATCAGATCAGATCAGATCAGATCAGATCAGATCAGATCAGATCAGATCAGATCAGATCAGATCAGATCAGATCAGATCAGATCAGATCAGATCAGATCAGATCAGATCAGATCAGATCAGATCAGATCAGATCAGATCAGATCAGATCAGATCAGATCAGATCAGATCAGATCAGATCAGATCAGATCAGATCAGATCAGATCAGATCAGATCAGATCAGATCAGATCAGATCAGATCAGATCTGATCAGATCAGATCAGATCAGATCAGATCAGATCAGATCAGATAGGTTATGTTGTGATAAGATTATGTAGCACTAAAATCGATTTGGTATTTTGGTTTTTTGATGGGCCTTAGTGCCTGAGTACTAACAGTGGCCCAAGTGGCCCTAAATGCTAGGTACTATCTGAGGGAATAAGACCCCATGTCCTATTTTATTGTTTTCATATTAAGATCAGATTAGGACAGACGTTTTATTCTACCTCATCACTGTCTCCGGGTTTTATTTTATACGTTTGTCTGAGTGAAGGCGAATTTTGTGGGCACTGCAACATCTGTTGTGTGTTTCCAAAATCATTAAATCTCTCCAGTCTGCCAGTATTGGTAGACGGTAGGCTATCATAATAATTGTGTAGTCCCGCTTTCCAGCCCCGCAGTCCACAGTCAGTACTGCAGTAGGTCAGAGGGTACCGGTATTGGTATTTAGTCCTGCAGTGACTGAGTGAATACCGGCTCAGCCGGTTGGTGAATGCGTATTTTTGTGGTCAAAAATTAGGCTATTCTGTAGTCGTTTTTTGTTTTTGGCCATATGTCGGTCAACAGGCCGGAAACTGTATTACTGTATTTCAGCAGTTGCACTATTAGACTCAGTCTGTTCTTACTGACACTTTACAGGACCTGACCATAGGTTTGGAAGGACACTGGTCACTGACCAGCCTGCGTTTCTCAAGTCTGCTGTTAGGGGGCGAAATGTCTGAAAGAGAACATCATCTCCCATTATTATTACTGATTTACAACCCGCTTAGATTTGTTACTTGGTAGGTATCTACACATGAGAGTAAAAACCCAAGCAATCATTTTCTGAACATCCAATGATATTGCCTGTTTTATAAATGCTTTAAGTTGTTATGGGCTGTTCTGTTTGATGGGTTATTATGTGAGTGCTTGCTAATCTTGGCCAGTATTAAATGACTAAATCAACAACCCGGACACTATCGTCCAATCTCCTCGCCTCACTAGTCCCATAGGACTCATCCTCCACTCTGCCTGCCCCCCACGCTTGGATCTCGCACTCTTCTCTTTCCCCCCAAACTCTCACACCTCCTCCCCATGCTCCTCTGATACTCAACCCTATTTCATTCCCACTCTCTACACTTCTGTCGGGTCTCACGCATGTGTGCACCATGTAAGTGAGTCCCGTTATTGTCTCGTCCTCCTGTTCTAGTCAATTAGTCCCCGCAGTCCCATTAGCTAATTGGAAAAGGTTACATCTGACTATGGTGTGTACATTATATGATGGTTATATATTATCGCACTATGATTGATTATCTTATAAATATTATTTACATTATTTATAATTAGGGCGAGGATGTATTACGTTAGTCTACAATTCCGGCGTTGCCTTACAGGCACCCTGATGCATTCTTGTCAATAAATGACGTCAGCAAATAACATCCACAGCATCGGTCTAGAGCTTCCATCCCATCCTTTCCAATCTATCGTAGTTCTTGTCTTTTATCCTCATCCTGGCTTGGACGCTCCCTGCCATCCCATTTGTTCTTAGTCGTGGATGTACTTGCCGCCACGGCTTGAGTGGGGTTGTTACCATCTCTCAATAACGCTTCGCTTGCGGTCCCATCAAGTGTCCCTCCTACCCATAACCCCGGTTGAACCCCTCGGGACGTTTCTTATCTCTCAGGATATGAGCTCTCACAATAAATCCTAAACTCCACCCTGTTGTTCAATGACCACGCATCCAGGTGTTGCTGGGTATTGGTGATCCCTCCATGCGGCGTGGTTGTTGTTACCTCCCGGCAGCCTGGCGGGCGAACGGCAATTTCGTCCTGGCCAACCAAGGTTTTCCTTTATATGGAACATTCCACCTCTTTATGGCATAGTCATGGAGGAGCCTGCCGATCGTTTTTTCCACCTTTATCCAGTGTCCCATGGATCCCCACTAGCCTTTACTTCTGTCACTGCTTCTCCGCCATCCCAATCTCTCATCAAACTGATGGTGCCTTGGTAAGGCTCAGTATGACAAAGAGACGACCAATTCTACCTGAATCAGTGTTAAAATCTGGGAAAGCCCACCCCTTTCTCCTCTCTCTCCTTGTGTGTTCCCCTAATTTTCCCATTACCCCTTAATCATGACTCTAGGCTATATATGGTCCCATTGACCCAGCATTAATATATGTATATGGTCCCATTGACCCGGCATTGGTACTTATTATGTATGTTGACACATTGTGTCCATCAGACGTACGCAATGTGTACCCTTCTAATTCTACTACAATACATATTTGTACTATCATTGGTCCCATTGACCCGGCGTTAGTGCGTATGTAAATTATGTACATTAGTACAAGTGTACAAGTATACATTGGTATGTTCATACCATACGTTTACGGTTATTGTACATTTGTACCCATCGGACATACGTAATTATGTCTTTATTTTATAATTTTTTATATTTTATTTTTTTGTGGGAAGGGTGTATTGCCCTCATTCCCACCCCCCTCAGTCCAATTTATTCGACGACTCATCAACCTAAGGGCGATTCTTCCAGCAGGCAACTCTCCCACTGCCCCCTGTAGATCCTCTTATTCTTTGCCCCATTCTCCTTGTCAATCCCAACTCCCTCGGGTCTGACCTTCCCTTCTCCTCCACCCTAAGATCCGATCAGGTATTTAAGGCACTCCGCCTGTTTGAAATTCTTTGTGTGAATCTCGTTGCTATACATCCTCCGGAACTGTAGATATTCTTCCGGCCTGCTACCATCAAACTTAAAAGGCTCCACGGGTGGTAGCTCCATTCTAGTTTTTAGCGCGTCGATTAGTGTGCCATTCCCATCCCCTGAATTTCCAGTACGCTCGATGGTACGGATGCAGGCTCCTTTGGTGTTGACTGTGCTTCGCCTCTTGGGTTTGTCGATTTTCCCTGTGTGGGATATATCATTGGGGGCAATGGTCCCCTCCATATCTCGGTGTCGCACGACTTGTTTGGATCTGAGGGGGTTGCAATCTTTATTTTATTTTGTTACATGTATTGCAGATACAGTGATAGGGGAATGTCACCCTGCCCCCCCCCCTCCCCCCCCCCCACCGGTGTTATATTCTGCACTGGGGTAGATGTCATTATATTGGGGCCCATACACCTATCTGCAATACCCCCCTCCCCCCTGGGTATATGGTATATCCCTGCATATTATAGTCATACTGGTGTGCAGTTACCGGTATGGCCCTAGCAGATTCCTGCCTACTCACCGGTATGTAAGCCGCAACCTCTGGGTCCAATCCCGGCATTCGCGTTACCCTATCACCTACACTATCTCTACCAGCATGGCCTATAGTATGTGCAGTAAGACCTACAGTATGTAGTATGTCTTCTCGAGAACTCCGATATTCCGAGAACTCCCCCCCGCAACTACCATATCGTTGATCGGTAGCTATGTTCCGACAGGGAGTTTCCCTTCAATCCCTTCTTCTCTCGTCCTCCTCATCCCGGTGTACTCTATACCCCTCTCCCGGTGTGTAATATATATCGCCAGGCTGTGTTTCTCCGGGGCGACGGCAGTCTCACGAAGTACAACCCCACCAGCCCTCTCTCCCTACTTCAAATATCGACGGTTCACTGTCTGTCCTATCTCGACATCTCTGGTTGCCCATAGCAACATTTGCTCGTTTATCCCTTCCCCCATCTTCGCATCCTCCACTTCCGGCATTATAACCACGTTCATGAGGTCTCGTATCGACCTCCCGGATCAACTCTACTGTTCTCCTTCCGTCTTCTGAGTGGGCTTGACATTCTCTTGTTTGGCTGCTTAAGGCACAAACACCCCTCTCCCTACCTGGTTGTACGGCCTCGCGGATATTCGTTGCCTGTCTACTCTCTCCCGCGTTTCCCGCCGACGTCTGTTGCCCCCCCTTTCCCCCTGTCGTTGGGAGCCCCAGTTCACTTAATTAACCGCGTGCATTTCCCGCCGACATCTGTGGGACATTTATTGCCCCCCCCCCCCACCCCTCTCGTCACTAACTGGTTGCGGTGGGGTGCCCGTAGCCCCCCCCCCCCCCCCCACTTATCACTTCTCGTCTTACCCCTTTCCCCACGCTCCCTTCCAGTTGACACATCGCTTCTGTTCTCCCTGGGTTTATTCGCCTGCGTTTCTCCTTGCGTTCCCGCGTGGCCTTGTAGGCCTCCGCCAGGTGAATTATTTGCTTCACTAACGTTTATATTAATTATACCATTATTATTTTCGCCACTGTTATTTATTATATTATTATTTAAATTATTTTGTTCACCATTATTATTTAAATTATTCATCACACCACTATCAACATTATTATGATTTAAATAACTTGAATTATTTACTGTACCAGTTATATTATATTATTATTATTTAAATTATTTACCGAAATGTTATTTCCTGTAAGAAAATTGACCTCGTTATTGTTAGCATTATCAACTACAGTATTGTTCATATTATTAAGTTCTCACTCACTAAACATATTGTCATTATCCCCCCCCCCCCCCCCCCATCGGTCCGGTCACACCAGTTTTGTGTTTGTCGTCCGGTACCTGTAAGTGGAGTATTGACAAAAGTTTCCATCACCCTTGGTTCCTCATAAATACTTCCCGAACCAGCTTTGCTCTCTGATAGGCCCAGTTTCGCCAGTTTTAACTGGCGTCTCTGTTTTGCCTGATACTGCATTAACCCCTTCAACCGGGTATGCATGTCATCCCGCATTCTCTTAACAGCTATTTCCCTTTCCCTCTCCTCTCCAACACCCTGATCGGCTAACTCTGCCTCACTTGCCTCCCGCTCTTTGCGCTCATTCACCTTTCTTTCCTCCTGTTCTCTATGCCCACTCACTTCCCTTTCCTCCCATTCTCTGCGCTCACTCACTTCCCTCTCAACCCTTTCTGCCTCCCTCGCCTCTCACTCTCTATAGTCCCTCGCCTCTTTCTTGGCCCTCTCTTTTACACTCTCTCACTAACTCCCTCTCCCTCTCTAACAACTCAGTTCCCTCGTCTACAGGTTGCTTGGGTCGCTACACGATGGAGGAATGCGGGTTCTATGTACAAACACCTTTAAAGATAGCAAATCCAGCGCTAACCAGTTTCTCAGCAGCGGCATCCCGGAGACTGAGTTTGATCAATGTGGGATCTTTAAACTGACTATCAACGTTCCCAAACGGAGTCAGAAAGCGCCTAAAACATTCAAACCGAATGAACTTATTGTGTTCTTATTACATTCGTATTTGGAAAGTTTAGTTCCCGGGATGAAGGGAAGAGAATTCATTGTTCGGCTGCATATATCGGCTAACCATCCAGAAAGTGCGGTGTTCTCAAATATGGCGTAGATGGCCAAGTAAGGATAGAGGGGAATACTCGTGAAAGTATAAACTGCGCCAATCGCGATATGCTTCTCCTTGAACTGACTCTTCTTTTCTGTTGTCTGCGCTTTTTCCCTGCAAACTCTGGTAGAGAATACACACGTTCGAGGTCGATGTCATGATCAATTCGTAGTTGTCTTTGCGCATAGGATCGAAATAAAGCTATCTCAGTTTCTGTGTCTAGATCATCCGTATCGTGTAGATCGATAGGGTGTCCCGTATTTAGGAAATCCATGTATGTATCATTTCGATGAATATAGCGCAAGGTGAATTATTGATAATCACGAATTCACGCTGGAGTTGTTCTTCGGTCATCGGTGGATCGACTTATTGTTTATCATCCACTGTAGTCTATTTACTAATATCACCGCTTAATAGACTATCGAGGAACGCTTGTAGAGGTTGATTATATCTCACATTAATATCAAGATCCTTTTCTATCAAATCCATTATCGTATATATGTGAGAGTTTATCAATATATAAAGGTATAATAAGAAGGCCAGCGGGCGTCGCTGCCTCATCCCTCACTAACTCCCTCCAGACAGCCAGAGGTCCTCAGCGCGGGTGTACTGCTGTCGCTATGCTCTTCGTCAACATAGTAGCTACACAACGACAACAACAACCAGCGCGAGTCACTCCAACTATCCGTTTCAAGGGCGCAATAGTAGAGGTAATTATTGCATGTACAGGATGACTTTCACAATTGTGGCTCGCTACTGTAAATACACTTTAGTAGTATCATTCACCTATGAACATACAAATCTACATTCGCACTACAATTCATACATTTATGCCATAATTTCCATTAGTCAGTGCTTTCCAGAATGTCACGTTGTTATTGTGTATCCTTGGATACTATACACTGTGTTCTATTCAATGAGGCAAGCTTTTTATTGTTCTTTTACTGTATTTAATTCTAGCCTTGTTGTTGCTAAGGTGACATTATGAAAGCTAGCGGTAGAATTAGGGTATTTCTCATGCATACAGATCTGGGATGCTATTTAATAGCGACTCTCGGGTTATTATTATTCCCTTTATATATGATGTTTATTAAATTTGTCGGCTATTTAAATGCACACTAGGAGATTTCCTCACTCTGTTGTAATAGGGTGATTCTCCGCTCCCGTGATCTATTAATTGACTAATTTTAGAGAATTTTTAATAAATTGTCCTAAATTGACAATTTTATTTAATTCGTGAGGGGACATGAATTTAAAATTTATTCCCATAAATTTTATTATTTTAATTAGGATGGGCACCGATTTATTCCACTGATTCTAGAAATTTTGTCTTTTAAGTATATCGGTGGGTGCCACAATATATTAATCGACTAGAATTACAGATGGTCAAATGGTTTAACAGATTTACTGTTAAATGGACATCTACTATACGTATTATTTCAGGACTACGGTATGAGAGCAATATAGCAAGAAGAAATGTCAGTGAGATGAGGCAAGTCGTTTCCAAGGTCTATCCAGAGCTTGGTTTAGCCGAAACACAGTGATCTGAACTTTGCATTCCTAATACTCTACTTTTACCAAAGTAAACCAGAGTTAACACCTAAAGTACAGTAGAGCCAAGGTAGAATTTACTTTAATAAGAGATTTATCTTACTGTAATCACGTATTTATAATAATATACGGACAGTAAGGAAAGGAGAAAAAATGAAATTATTTCCCATCGTTAACTAAAATATATGTATTATAACATTAATTAATATGGCATGCGTAGGATATTGCACCAATTTACTGAATAATTGCTTATATAATTATTTTATAAATAAAATTAAATAAAACGATTATAATAATATAAAATTATATAATCAGGCATACTTAAATATAAAAATAAAGACAAATATAAAGGGTTGTCACACACCCGCTCCCATAAATAATGAGTTATTGAGTCCATAGATGTTTATTGGATCTGGGAGGTAGTCGTCGGTAGAGTTTCCTGTTTACCATAGTTACCGGATAACTCTCGGTCTCACTCTAACAGACACAGACGACCAATTGGGCGATTGAGTTATTGAGTCTCGAAGACTATTCCTTTCTTCTTATGGTTATGCTTCATAACTACGAGTTCTACCAATCACACTAAACCGTCATCGGATATATGGGTCTCGATGATACGACCTATCTGCCACCTCTTGCGGGGAAGATCCGAATCGACTATTAGGACAATGTCTACGACGCTGATATATTCTTGCTGCGCAAACCATTTAGTTTTGAGTTGCAGCATCAGAAGATAGTCAAAATGATCAGCGAAATGGCGGGATAACAACTGCATCAGTTGCCACGTCTGTTTGCAGTATTTGTCCCCGTCGTTAATCTCCAATATGGGAAGCATGGCCACTGGCTTCTTGAGCAGAAAATGCACGGGTGTTAATGCTTCTAGGGAATCTGGACTCGAGGAGACTGGCATAAATGGTCTCTCATTCTGGTAGGCGGCGATTTCTTCCATCAGTGTTCGCAGGAGTACGTTAGTGAGATACGCGTGGCGCAGCACTACAAAGTGGAATGCAGTCTTGACACTGCGTATAAGTCTCTCCCAACTTCCTCCCCACCAAGGAGCATCTGCGGTGTTGAAGGTCCAGCTGGATGCTGTCACTTTCAGCTGATCGTGTACCTGTCTTTGGTTCCAGTCGTTGACGTAAGCTTTAATCTCATTGTTGGCTCCGATGAATTTTTTACCTTTATCCGATCGCATAGTATTGCTAGTCCCAAAACGAGCGATTTGTCGACGTAAACTGAGTATGAAACTATTGGTAGATAAATCATTCACCATATCCAGATGAATCGCTCTACAAGTTATATCAAACAAATATAACGCACCATCGCTTGACTATAGTTCTAGAGCATTACACTTCAATAGGGCCAAATATATCCACACCAGTATTGGTAAAGGGTGGTTCATAACAGCTTACTCTTTCCCTAGGTAAATCCCTAGGTTCTGTCTCTTGCTTGGTTAAAGGCCTAATAATTGCTTTCCTATATGCTATACAGTTTCTAAGAACTTGATTTAGCTCTTTGCCCCTTTTTGAAAATAATAGCGGGTTCTAATTTCGCTAAGAACTCGTTCCCTACCGGCATGATAAAGCCTACTGTGTACATCTACAATCATCTTGATTTGTATCTCAAGATTTCTAACTAGTATGGGAAACTTAGTATCAAAGGAAAGGGGTGCGTTGGTTAATCTCCCTCCAACACGTATTAGCCCATCAAACATCATGCTAGAAAAGGAATCCCTTAAGCATATCTGTGGATTTCTCAACAACAGGATCCTCATGACATTGTAGAAGTCTCAGTAGTTGCTTGTTGGTATCATCATGCTCCTGGTAACTGATCTTGTTAGCAAGAAAGTTGGTAGGTAACTGATAAGTGGGAAGGTCTTTAATGGTGTTGACCTCTTCGACTACTCCTGGGATGGTGTCATTGGTTACCTTTGGCTTGGAATAGTGATGATGGAAACACCTTTTCAAGTAGGTTATGGCTTTACAAAGCCTATTCCAGGAACTATAATACGCCCTCACTCTCTGAATAATAGGAGAGAGTCCTTCAGAGACATTGGGTATACCAGTCTTCCAATCCCGGTCTCGAATATAAACAACTGCCTTACTTTGGACTCATTTAGGATCTTTGGATCTTTCTTCATTAGGATCCTTATTATAATCACCGGCCGTATGCAGTACTGACAGATCTATCGCCGGCTTGAACAGTTTAGATTTACTCGTCCGGGTTTTAGGTTTAATGGTTTCCGCTCCCTTGGCTTGTCTGATCTTAGCCGTAGTAAGATGGGGGGGGGGGGGCATTCCTCCTCCTGTTTACTTAAGAAGTCAGGGCCACCTAACCAATCGGGAGTATCCGCATTCTGGTAGGTCCTCCTCTGGAGGCTATGTCGGCTGGATTAATGGTTCCAGGGCAATGTCTCCATTGGTCTATATTAGTGCGACTAAGTATAACAGCTACTCGGTTAATGACAAAGACGCTGAACTGGCAGACTTTGTTAGTAAGATATTCTAGAATGAGTAATGCATATCGGACAGCTATTTAGCCTACGAGTTACTTATACAATCGGAGCAGGATTATACACCTTCTGCTCAATACTATACTTGTAGATAAACAAAGCTGACAGAAATATGTAAACCATAAAAGAAATAAGGGGTGATCAATCCCAAATCTCCCTAACAGCCTACTGGTATATAAATATGTCACAATCGAATTAATACTATTTAAATATCAGACAGCGTTATGACTTATACTAATTACAACTGAGGGTCATGAAACAGTACAGTGTTTACATTCTTTAGGAATGTATAATTATTCGCTAGCACTCACTTTACTGACAATTGGTGCCAAAACACGTTAATTTGGCGGATGTTACCAATTTTACTCATATATAAGGAGGATAAATTTAGCTCGCTTATGTTGGGGTTATGAAATAGCATAAAATTCATACAGACCACTGTAATTTGAGCCAAGCAATTGTTACTAATGTTCCCTTCTGCTTACCTCAATAATAAAGAAAGTTAGGGGGAATTATCGATTATTCTTTAAGTATTCTCCTCCAAATATAAGCATCCCTTAAATATTTTACCAAACAACAATGAATAATAGTATAAAACAGTATAAAATATGCGGTGCCGGCATTTAATCAGCAGTCGGATGCTTGCCACATTTATTATGGCAGAAGTCAGAATTAATGATTTATAGATGGGTGCATAGAGAGTGTCTAGAGGTAATTGACTGTGCTTGATAATTCTCTGGTCGCTGATGGTTTTGGGCAGAAGTCAGAATGAATGATTTTGTCACACTACGGCATATTCATTATGTAAACAAGGCCCCAAGAATTGGCAAAGTGAAAATTGCGCTGATTGGCCAGGAATTAACATAGAGGCTACGGGACAAAGAAAAAACACTGGCCAATGGCTGGTGATTTCGTCACTACAGCTCTGTACCAAAATCAACGCTAGAGGGCGAAAGTTTTATACGTTTTCAAATCCCTCGTGATAATGCCAGTTTTAGAGTAGTTCGCGTACTGCACAAAAACGACACATTTTTGCCGCAAAAACTTTAATACTTTCAATTTATATAAGCCACGTGTGAAATGATTGAGATTAAAAAAAATAAATCTAATATGTATATATTTAAAATCACCCTCCATATAAAACAATATAAGAAATTATCTGAGCACTGCGTAGTGACGTCAAATAACTAGCAACCAATCACAGCCAATTTTCAAAATTGGCTTCCCGCGCTTACTTAAACCTGCACTTTCGACAATTTCCTCGTGTTTTTACAAAAAAACACACCCCCACCACCACTTTTACTCTCGTTTCTACAACTCTCGCTTCTTTCCTTCTCATGAAGCTGTAAGTCACTACATTTTTATGGACCATTTATTAAAAGTCTTGGAAAAGAATGATGCAAGCCTTTTTCGGAACCCAAATATTGAATGTCTTCGCAATTAGAGTTATTACAAAGACGAGCTCTGGCGATAACATTTCATAGTTCCCAATTGAACAACCTCCCTCCATCGACCGGAAATTTTCATATCGTGTATTAGTTCGCTAGGCCTATACAAGATTTATGGAACATTATGTAGGTCGTTGATTAAATACTGAATAAATACATTGTGATAACATAAAATAATAGTTTACAGTAACAGTCATTTTATGTCGAAAATATATGTCATACAGAAAGAATAGAGTATTTAAAGAACTCTACACTTTCTACCATTATTGAACCGCCTTTTTTTAGGGAACGGCACAGCTCTGATAGCCTAGTCAAACACTTGCTTCACACCTTTTTGCGTTAACGCCGAACATTCTAAATACTTTTTAGCTTTGATACCCTTAGCCATGACCAATCCGTGTCGATAGGATATTGGAGACTGTTTCTTGTCCTGAAGCTTTTCAATCGTGTCTTTATCATCTCTCAGATCCAATTGGGTCCCGATTAGAATGATAGGTGTTTCTGGACAATGGTGGTACACCTCGGGGTACCACTTGGTGCGGACATTCTCGTAAGACGCGGGACTAATCAAGGAAAAACAGATGAGGAAAACATCAGTCTGGGGGTAGGCGAGGGTTCGTAATCGGTCGTAATCCTCTTGCCCTTCCGTATCCAATAATCCAAACATGATTGGTCTACCGTCAACCATTACATTACCTGAGAAGTCGTTACACGTAGTCGGAATATATTTAACTGGAAAAGCATTCGTTATGTAACTAATTACAAGGCATGTTTTACGAACCGCTCGGTCGCCAACTACCACACATTTAATTGCTTGCATTTTTTGGTAAATGATATATTTCTAATTGAGTAAATGAGATAAATTAATGATATATTTATCAGAGTAAATGATACGTTAACTAATCAAATTTACAGTATATATTCCTACTGTAGTTAAAAATCTGCAGTTGTACAGCAACTTGGGGGTGGGGTTTAAGCACGGTACTAGAGGTACTACAGTACAGGTAGTACCAACAAACTGCGGTACTAAAATTTATTCAAATGTTTCTTCTAGAGTTACACAAGTACAATAGGAATAGTTTGTTAATTAAAAATAATCTCGCAAAATTACCCAGAAATAAGAATTACTAAGAATAAATAACACAAAAATTATAACTCGTTTGAGACAAATTCACAAGTAAGCTTTGTTGTGCCCAATCTTCGTCTGCAGATAAAACTCCACCCTCATATTGAGATACTTTCGCCCGGGTGCCCAGAAGCCATCATCGGCCATTTAATAATTACAACTTTATTCAGTTATTGGGTTGCTGTTTATTACCAATATAGAAACTGTAACCTGCGCTATTGACTGCCGTTTAATATTTTGGTTAGAATAACATGCCACTGTAACCTGCCCGGGTTGGTTGGAACATCGACCGCTACTTATAATTACGAGGTAGGGGCTGCTTACAAAGGTATGTATTGATTATAACCAAAACAATACACGGAAGTCAGAGCACAGGTTACAATCATAATCAGCTACACAACTATTTAAATTATTGTAAATAATGCCCTTGATGCGTACCCTAATATATTATTAACAGAGGGGTTATTTTTAAATAAAATGGATTGTTCTTAAAATATACGTTTAATAGAAAAAGCAAATGACATAATAGCCTAAAAAAGTTATGTTTTACACCTACTTTTTAGACAGTGTATTGTATAATTTAATTTAAATATAATATGCTGAATCCACCACTGAAGTAAATTAATACTAAAACACACAGTACATAGGCCTACTACTACATGTCCGGTTTGAGTATTTATTATTATTACTGTATTATTATTGATTAATAATTATAGTTTATATGCAGATAAAATTGTGGTGGGAATGTTAAAAACGAACACTACACTGAAAACAATACCGTAGTGGCCATGGGATCCCCTTCTAAAACTCAACAATTTCGAAATTAGAACACAATGCAAAAATTTACTTTCTCGTCGGATTGGCATCGCATGAAGGTAGGACTACACTTTCCATTAGTAGGCCACGTGAACACATTGATGTACTGTAGTTATATCTAAGGCCTACTGTATGGGATAAACATCCTAGACAAGGAATTCAGACTCGTTGGTGTACTGGCTTGGGGTTTGCATTGTTTCAGAACCTTCCCCGGTCTCCCTTCCCCACCTGCTCCACCCCTGCTGACCCATTTGGGGATCACCACGTTGGCTGTGGCGGCGAGCTGGCGAGGGAGACCGGATTAGCGGTCATGATTCTCTCCGGAATGATATCTTCCAATCAGCCCAATAGGCTGCTCTAGCGCCCCGGAGTGAAGTCTGATGAGCCTGCTGATGTGTACTGTACCTCCCAAATTGGAAGAGGGGTCATCCCATGGGCCTGGACGTCATCGTTATCTCGCCAACACCCCCCCCCCCCCCCCCCCCCTCTCCAATCCCGAACCATTTCACCAGCCGCCACCACACCTGGATATACACTCTCCATTGCACCGGAGCGAAAACTCGCAGCCCACTTTGAGGAGTGCCACAACTCAGGTGTGGGATTCACCTCCCTTGTGGTGGAAGCTCTGGGAAGATGGGATCCCCCCTCCACTCCCATCCTTCAGGAAATCGCGCGTCTGCAGAGCCTGCTAGCTCATTCCCGTGTCCGACTCAGTCAAGCACTTATACAGTATTTCAACGCTTGTCTGTTCTGAAGCCTAGTTTTCCCTCCCTCTGTGGCACGGAATCCAGTTAGGTGAGACATCTAACCATTGGCATACCTACTGGGATCCATCCGCATAGCAATCTAAGTAGGCCTAAAGTATATTTATTTTATCTAAGGTGCATGCCAATACTTTGTTAACCATCTGTTGTAACCATCAGTTAATAATTTTGTTGATTTTCTTTTATATGATATATATATGATATGATATATATATATAGGATTCATGTAAAAAAGTTACATCATGAGTTTTTGGAAGGAAAGTCTGTCGGACTCGGAAGGCTGCGTTTGCTTACTCCGTCGGCCGTCGCCATTGTCCCGTTTACTGGTTGTAATAGACTCCACCACCATCGCCCCGGGTTTAGTAGACTCTGTCGCCATCGTCCCGGGTTTAATAGACTCAGAGACTCCATCGCCATTGTCCCGGGCAGCCGGGTTAAATAGACTGACAGCGTAACAGCCCCTATAGGCCTAGTCAGATAGTACTCTGGCCGGTTACATCGCGTTTCGGCAACTGTCACGTTTAGGCAACTCATATTCGCGTTTCGGCAACTGAACAATTATGTTTCTGTGACGGGATCAGGGGATCCCGACCAGTTGGGTTTATGTACGCGTCAGCTGCACCGTGTGATGGAAAAGATGAGAGTTTGTTGTTCCAATGTTGTTAATAAACTCGGTAATATATATGGTTATAGTGTACAACGATAGCAGATAGCACAGTTGACATTGACCGGTAATATGGTATATGGTTGGTGACGGCGGTGACGGTCTTAAAGTGTCACCGTTCTGCCCTAAGTGACTGAGCAAACTACTGAGTAAACTGAATGTTATGGGCACCGACCGGTAATATATATCTAATCACCCTACATTACCTTGGCCCTATTACTCAGCGGATGCCTTTCCTGTCCCCCCATTGGTTGGTAACCTACTTCTCGCCTTCACCTCTATGGGAGTGCTTCCCCCCCCACTGCTGTTACTCTCTCTCCTTGAGGTAGCTTGACCTCTAACTTCTATTGTGTGGCTCTTTGGGGCTGTGTATTGTGCCCGTTATTGGGGGTGATACGAGGTTGATTGGTAATCAACCTCGTACTTCCCAATATTGCTTAAAGGCGCCCTTTCCAACTTTATGGGGGTTGGTGAGGCGGAATTGAATCCGCTCACACACCCCCATGCTATCTTCACGGTGAGAAGATAGCATCAACCTCTAAGCGCGCTTCAATTCCGCTGCAAACCCGATCTACTATCGGGTGTGGGGTGGAGTTATTTTTTATTTTATTTTTCTCAGAGCCGGCTTTCCAGGCCGCTCCCTATGGGTATGATATCGCTACCCTGTCTTGGTGCAACTTCATCTATCTTGCACCAAGACATCTGGCGTCCCGTGTCGGGCCAATTGTGGGTTTCTCTCACACAATTTTTGTTTCCCCAACACTCTCTCCACTCTAACTTCTCCACTCTACCTTACTCTCTACTCTAACACTCTCACTCTCTCCCCACACCTGAATCGCACTTGTCTGCACTCTCTCTCGCATCCTGTCTCCTCTCCAGACTTCTCTCATACTCCTGTATTCTCTAAGGCCCTAATCTCTTATACTATCATACTGTGCTATCATACTATCTACCTTATCTAAAGTCTAACTTACTACTTACTCTACTAACTCTAACTCTACTGATTCTAACTCTAACTCTATTAGCTTTCTAACTCTCTACTAACTCTCTACTTAACTCTCTACCTCTACTAACTCTAACTCTACTAACTCCTAACTCTACTGCTACCTCTAACTCTGCTACCACCTCTATCTACGTGGCGCTTGCGGTGCCCACAACCACTCTGCTTACTACCTCCATCTATGTGGCGCTTGCGGTGCCCACAACCACTCTACTACTACTTCCAACTCTGCTACTACCTCTATCTACGTGGCGCTTGCGGTGCCCGCAACCCCTCTACTACTCGTGGCATGTGAATATACCACACTCCCTTATACCCGCCGACTTCTAACGGTACCTTACTTACTATCTTCTAACTACTACTTACTATCTTCTAACTTTCTACTTACTATCTAGCTTCTACTAACTATCTGACTGCTAACTTCTTACTATCTTCTAACTACTACTTACTATCTTCTACTAACTTTTCTTACTTAATTATTTATTATTTTTCTTATTATTTTATTTTAAATAATTATTTTTGTGTGGGAAGGGCGTCTCGCCCTCATTCCCACCCCCTCAGTCCAAAATATTGGATGACTAAACCTCATCTAAACTTCGAGGGCGATTCTTCCAACAGGCACTCTCCCACTGCTCCCCTTGTAGGTCCTGTAGGATTCGCCACACTCTCCTCGCCAATTCCAACTCACCAGGAATTGGTTCCCCCTCTCCTGTCACCCTAAAAACGGGTCTCTCCGCCGCCTCTTCTTAATTCCCTCGTCTCTTGGCATCAAAATGCCACCTCCCACCTTGTTGTCTCCCGGCGGCAGAATGAAAAGAAAGTGAAAGAACAGGCCAAACAGAAGGTACAATAGTAATCCTATCCCTTTCCATCCTGTCTTCTTACTCGAGCTCCCCTTTGTCGGTATGCCTCTCAACCGGCCCGGCGTCTCTTCCGGACACTCCTCTGGACACTCCTCTAGACACTCCTTCCAACACTCCTCCAGACACTCCTCCGGAGTGTTGTCCTCCGGACATCTCGCCGTCCGCTCCTTCCCATCCCCATACCGATACTTGCTGGGAACCTTGTTCCATCCCATTGCCTCTAAGTCTTCCGCGTCAAATCCATTCTCCTCCGCCCACTCTCCTACTGTTACTTCCCCGTCTGGCTCGTCTACCATCTCCGGTTTATTATCTTCGTCCTCTGTGTCTACGGTGCCTGGTAACATGCACCCTGATGTCTCCGTCACTCTGGATGGAATCTTGGTTTTAACTGGGCCGCTAAGCGTCCATCCGAACGGCATGAGGATCGCCGTCGGATCCCGCTGTCTGTCTTCGCCGAAGACCATCTGTATTCTCTCGTGGGCCGTCGGGCAGTCCATTCCTACTATAATGGATACCTTCCTAACGTCCACCTCTGGTATTGAGAAATCGATACCGTCCAGGAATCTATATTGTTCGACTTCGATGTTGGTTGGTTGGTCGCCTGGCGTTGATATTTATCGATTCTATCAAGTGGATGGGGTCGATCGTCGCCCCATAATCGCATCCTGGTGCTATCGCAGCTATCTTGCACCGCCCCGTCCTCATCTCCAGGACCTCATCCTTACTTGAGACGGTAGTTACCGCCATCCTATTCGGCCTCGTCTTTAGCCCTATCTCTTCGGCCACCCAATTCTCCACCAGCGTGAAGGCTGCTCCGCTGTCGACCAGCATTAATGTCGTGACTGATCGACCACCCTCTCCTGATATCTTCTCTGGTACTACCCCAAGTAGTACTTTCCTCTTTCTTCTTACTGCTGTCATGCTTGTAGCCATGGTTTGGCCTCCAGTCTCACTCTCTCCTATTGCTGTTTCTCTACACTCTCCGGATCTGTGTCCTTCTACCATGCATCGATGACATAGTCCGTTTGTGTCTGTGTAGGCTATATGATCTTGTTTGGGCAACGCTTGCCAGTGCTTACAACTCATGGTCTTATGGGTTCCGTCCCGATGTAATTGACATTCGAATCCTGGATTATTGCGTTCCCTGTATAGTCCCTCACGTATCGCGCGTAGGTTTATATCCACCAATTTAGTGTTTTGGTTGTCTGTACTCGGCCTACTGGGTATATTGGGATTATGTTTATTTGTGTTGTTATTTTCTTTCTGTCCCTGCCATGGTGTGGCCCTACTCCCAGCTAACTGTGGGCTTGTAGCCCCCTGTGTGGCCGCGTGTGGTAGCGACTGTCTTACTCTCGGGAATGGATCTGCAGGATTGTGTTCGGGTTTAGGCCTGTTGTATTCGGTCTTTGGCGCCTTCCCCAAACTATCCTCACTATAGACTGGGTCTGTAATCAACTCGGCTTCGTTGTTGAGGAAGTTTGACATTTCCTCTAGCCCTGGCTCCGCACCTATCTTCTCCCGAGTGGAGAAGGCGATCTTCCTCCACTTGCTCCGCAGGCAGATCGGCAGTGCCTGCGCTATCGTGGTGATGTTATTAGATGCATTGAGTTCGTTTGGCGTGTCTAGCGTCTTCAGTATGATTAACGCCTTCTCGACTTTGTTCGCAAAAGTCTTTATGCTAACGGGGTTATCCTGTAGGCCACCCGATGTTATACCCCTCAGGGTTTGCCGGATGATCTTGGCTGGGTGCCCGTACTCCCTGTCTAGCGCCCGCCATGCTGTCGTGAAGCCGCCCTCGATGCCCTGGTACTGCCTCACGATGTCGTATGCTGGGCCTCCTGTATACACTTGTAGATATTTTAGGCACTCCGCCTGCGTCAAGTTCTTACTTAATATCTCGTTGCTGTACATGCGCCGAAATTGCAGGAATTCTTCCGGCCTACTTCCCTCGAATTTAAATGGCTCGTCTGGTGGTAACTCGATCCTGGTCTTTAGTGCATCGATTAGCGTCGCCATTCCCATTGCCTGTGCTTCCAATGGGTTCGAGGGATGTTGTACAGATTCTCCTGTTGGTTGTGGTCCGCCCGTCCTGTCTGTTGACCTAACTTGTGTCGGATATATCATTGGGGGTAACGGCCCCCTCCATATTTCCGTGTCACACGACCTGTTCTCGTCCAGGGGGTTCGATGTTCTCATTGATGTTCGAGTATATTGTTGATATTGTAATGGGGGAATGTCACATGTCACCCTGCCCCCCCCCCCCCCCCCCACCGGTATTATATTTGGTACTGGGGTTGATGTTAATATATTGGGGCCCATACACCTATCTGCAATAACTCTCCCCTCCCCTGGATATATGTTATGTCCCTGGATATTATAGTCATGCTGCTGTGCTGGTACCGATATAGGCCTATCCACTTCTTGCCTACCTACTGGCATGTACTCCGCGACTTCCGGATCTAATCCCGTCGTTCGCGCTATCCTATCGCCTACACTATCTCTCCCAGCATGGCCTATAATAGTATGTTCAGTAAGGCCTACAGTATGTCCTGCAGTCTGCATGTGCCCTTCCGAACCGAAGTTTATTCTTCTTGAATCTCGAATCTCCCCGCGACTACCGTACTCTCGATCGGCAGCTATATCCCGTCGGGAAGTTTCTCTTCGATCCCCTCTCCTGTTCTCGTCTTCGTATCGGTACATCCTGTACCCCTCTCCTGGCGTGTGGTGCGTTTCTCCGGGGCGACGGCAATCTCCCGAAGTTCGACCCCACTGACTCCCTAACTCCATCTCTACTACCGACGGCTCGCTATCCGTCCTTGCTCTCCGGTTGCTCCCAGCAACGATTCTTCTATTATTATCTTCACTTCTTCTCTCTTCGACCTCCCAGTTAAACTCTACTACTCTTCTTCTCTCTTCGACCTCTCGGTTAAACTCTACTAATCTTCCTCTCTCCTCCGACTGACATTTTCTCGCTCGCCCACTCTCGGCGCTAACATCTGACTCTACTCTGTCCGGCTGGACCCTCCTGGGGATACTCGCCATCCCCCTACTATTCTCCGCCATCGGGTGCCGTGGTTCACCTAACTTGCCCCGCGCATTATCTGTCGACGCCTGTGGGACATTCTCTACCCCCCCCCCCCCTCTCTCGCCACTAATCTTCCGTGGTGGGGCGCCTGTAGCCCCCCCCACCCGCTACTTCTAACTTCACTATCTCTTACTTCACTTCTATGCCCCCCTTGTGGGGCATTCTCTGCCCCCCCCCCCCCTCTCTCGCCACTAATCTTCCGTGGTGGGGCGCCCATAGCCCCCCCCCCCCCCACTCGCCACTTCTAACTTCACTACCTCTTACTTCGCTTCTACGCCCCTCTCTAGTCGATGCACTGTCTCTACTGCAGCTGGGTCTACTCACCCCCGCCTCTCCCTGTGCAACTGCGTGGCCTGGCAGGCTCCCGTCTGGTTGACTCACCCCCGCTACTCCCTGCCTACAAACTACGTGGCCTACCAGGCCCCCATCGGGGTCTCTCACCCCCGCTACTCCCTGCGCACTAACTGCGTTGCCTTGCAGGCTCTCGTTGGCCGGACTACCTGTGTCTACATTAGTATTAATAGCGCCGTTTCAATATTATTGTTTAAGTTATTTAAATTAGAATTATTATTATTTTCTAAATTTAAATTATTATTCGAATTATTTTCTATATTTGAATTTAAATTATTATTCGAATTATTTTCTATATTTGAATTTAAATTATTATTTAGATTATTTTGAATATTTGAATTAGAATTATTCGGATTATTTAAATTAGTATTATTATTTGAATTATTTGTATTTAAATTTAAATTACTACTACTAGGTAAAATATATCCTGCAATAAAAGTTTGATTAGGGTTATCTACTATGGTACTATTAATATTAATATCTTCTAACGTATTATTATTACCCCCCCCCCCCCCCCACCCGCACGGCTACACCACTTCTGGCTCCTCGTAAACACTACCCGAGCCAGCCTCAATCTCTGATAGTCCCAACTGCGCCAGTTCTAGTCGGCGCTTCTGCTTGGCCTGATACTGCATAAGCCCCCTTAGCCGGGCATGCATATCATCCCGCATACGCTTTCGGCCAACTCTGCCTCCCTTGCAATCCTCTCAAGCCGCCTCGCGGCCGTGTGGCCTCGCTCCGCCTCACGCTCTTTACGCTCACTCGCCTCTCTCACCTCTCGCTCTCTACGCTCGTTCTCTATTTCCTCTGCCCTCGCTGCCTCTCTCACTTCTCGCTCTTTACACTCATTCTCTATCCTCGTCTCCCGCTCTTTACGCTCATTATCTGCTCTCGTTTCTCACTCTTTATGCTCATTCTCTGTTCTCGTGTCTCGCACTTTACACTCATTCTCTATTTCTGCCTCCCGTTCCTCGCATTCCTCTGCCTCTCTCGCCACTCTCTCGGCCCTCTCTCTACATTCCCTGGCTAGCTCTCTCTCTCTTTCTAACAATGCGGCTCCCTCGCTCAATTGTCTCTCTAGTTCTTTCTGATCTAGCGCCGCAATGCTCAGCTAACATGCCAGATCTATCTCTAACACCCTTCTTTCTTTCGCCGAGGATGTAGCGGACTTATCGGTCACGACGGACTCCCGTCGCCTCTCTGTCCTGCTAACTTTCCCCCGCTCTCCGGGGTTTTTGTTGACCGACGAGACCGGGGTTAACCTCGGATTCGCCCTCCTGCGGTCCCCTCCAACCCACTAACTTAATTCCCCGGGCATCGACTAAGTATGGCCCTATGTACACTACACCAGGCTCCATACCCCTACATTCCCACAGTTCGAACAGTTCGGTGGCGACCCCTCTCGCTCTCTCATTGGCTAGTTCTCCCTGCCCAAAGTGCACTAGATAATCAAAATGTTTATTCGACTCACCTAGCCGCTTCTCTAACTTCACCTGGTCCATCTTCGCCCCTTCTTTGGCTTCCCTCAGCTGTTTTCTGGTTGCGTTGTAGGCTCGTCGGAGCCGATCGCTGACTCTGACGTCCTCGTCGCCAACATCCCCTCTTTCTCTCCGTGTTTGGCGTCGTACCGGCAGCCCCACCGTCGCCGTTCCGGTGGGCCGTCCGTCGCCTTCGGCCTGTGGCCGGCCGGCGACATCGGTACGTCGTCCGCCATCGTGCGTCGACTCGTCCCTCCCTTCTCTCGACTCGCTCGTCCCTCATTGTAGACGGCCCCCCTCCGCTTGGATTGCCGGATCATCTGTAGTCGACAGATCCAGCGTCGTGGGTCGATACCGTCGCGCCGCAGCCTCGCGGATCGTTAGGTTGTCGTCCGGGGTCCGCAGCGGTGTCGTCTCTCCCTCTAGATCTTGGGCTTCGCTCATCCTTTAACTTTCTTCTTATCTTTAACACTAGGCCAGCAGGTGACTTTAAGACTGTGACGGGATCAGGGGATCCCGACCAGTCGGGTTTATGTACGCATCAGCCGCACCGTATGATGGAAAAGATGAAAGTTTGTTGTTCCAATGTTGTTAATAAACTCGGTAATATATATGGTTATAGTATACAACGATAGCAGATAGCACAGTTGACATTGACCGGTAATATGGTATATGGTTGGTGACGGCGGTGACGGTCTTAAAGTGTCACCGTTCTGCCCTAAGTGACTGAGCAAACTACTGAGTAAACTGAATGTTATGGGCACTGACCGGTAATATATATCTAATCACCCTACATTACCTTGGCCCTATTACTCAGCGGATGCCTTTCCTGTCCCCCCATTGGTTGGTAACCTACTTCTCGCCTTCACCTCTGTGGGAGTGCCCCCCCCCCCCCCCCCCCCCCGCTGCTGTTACTCTCTCTCCTTGAGGTAGCTTGACCTCTAACTTCTATTGTGTGGCTCTTTGGGGCTGTGTATTGTGCCCGTTATTGGGGGTGATACGAGGTTGATTGGTAATCAACCTCGTACTTCCCAATATTGCTTAAAGGCGCCCTTTCCAACTTTATGGGGGTTGGTGAGGCAGAATTGAATCCGCTCACAGTTTCACCAACTGCTATAGTTGTGTTTCGGCAACTCATAGTTGCATTTCGGCGAACTGAAGTCGCGTTTCGGCAACTAGGTCACAAACCCTTGTATGTAATGTAACTTGTAAAATCTACCTAAAGGGAACAACTTTACCAACTGTTAGGTGAATCAGTCTCGGACGCGTTGTTACAACCCGAAGAGGAAGAATAACTATATTGTCTGGATGGGAAGTTAGAAGCGCTTACTGACTTTCTCCGTAGTTGCGGCGTACCGATCGACGAACCAGAGTTCGTACCGGGAGAAACGGCAGGAGTTATTGCTACGGAAGGCTCGCGAGCCTACCAAAATCCTCATATGGTTAGATCGTTTGTCAGCAACCAACTGTGCGCTCTCAACCCTTTAGTGATGTCGAAAGAGGGATACGTATCCGCGATGCCTCAATACGACGAGTTGTTGGAGGTTCTTCACATATTGCCTCTAGATAGCGGATTTAAAGTCGTGAGGGATTATTTTCTCCAGATACACCCGGATAATAAGAACACCTGGAACTTCCAAACCGTGGTGAATCGCATTACCGCTGGAGAGTTCGACAAATTACGAGTCGAACAACGCAACCAAGGAGCATGGCATACTATCGCTTGGGCTTATCGAAGTGCGTTTTATAACAAGCGAATGACGTCCGGTATACTCGACGCTGAGGCAAGAAACCAAGTTTAAAGCGACTCCGTTGTCGGATTCGATGCACCATCCTCGAGAGGACGCCCAACACAGTATACTTCGATCCCAGAAGGTGGGACAAGACGTGAAGCGGATAATTAATGTGGCGGAGAGGACAACACCCGAATCACAGATCCGGATTACCCGAGATACCGTTGCCCTTCCTAGAGAACCGCGAGGAGGGACAGGATATCCTTTGCCCGAACCCATGAGGGTTCAGACGACGTCTGAGAGTGAGGTGTCGGCGGATAGTTCGATTCCGCTCCCCGAACTTCCTCAGAGCGTTATAGAAACTCCATGTGAACCGATTAGACGAATGGACATCTGTGTTATATTATTTGAGATATTATGTTTCGTCTTATTTGAGTTGGTTTAATTTGGTGAATTTATTATGTAATTAAATGATTATTATGTACATTCTAAGAATATTTGCCTTGATTGTTTATATTATGTGATGTATGATTATGTGATATTATGTGTTGTATTTTATGCACCAAGATTTGATATTAATTAGATAGTAAAGTTTGTATTTTGTCATATGTATGTAATGAAAGTTTTATATTTACGTATTATTTAGCAATATTTTGATATGCAATACGTTATGCAGTAATATTTTATATTTTTTGTCACTATACAGTAGTAGTTATGTTCGTTTTTGAATTGATTAGTATTATTTTCGATTGGTGAATACAGTCCTGTTTTTACTGTTTTCATGGAGCGGTGTGAAATTATTTCATTTAGATAGCTATTTGTACATTTAATTTGTTTTAAGTAAAAAATTTAAAAATTTCGATATATTTGCCTTGCTTCTCCGATTTATTTAAAAAACTGTATATTTGCAATATCTAACATATTTTGACATACTTACATCGACTGGTCCAATAGCTCAGTAGGTTAGTCCGTAATATAAAAATTAAATTAATAAACTTAAAATGTTAGAATATTGGAATAAAACATTTGAATTTGGGCGGTGCGGTCTGTATCGATTTACGTTTAAACTGTAGCTGTGTGTTAAACTTATATAGTATCGTATCTGCAGCATGCTTCCATAATATATAAAATAACTGAATTTCATCACCATTTTGGTGTAATTTTGTTGTGCTTAGGTTAGGAGGTAAAGGTCTTTTTTTCTGTTCAATTAATGTGGTTCTGAGCTTGGCTGGCTGCTACATATAAGAGTATGTATGCCAAGGTGCTTGCTACCAATGTAGTGCTGAAGACACGGTGAACTTCAAAGAATTCCCTCCCGTAGCTACGTAGCTACTGTAGTAGTTCACAAAGATAATTGGTTTAGCTGCATAGACCCGACCCACCTAATATACCAGCAATATACTTTACAAATAGCACCATGGTTGATGCTTTACCGTAACATATAGGTTGGTAGTGGTCTTTCAGTTCAGTTCAGGTAAAGCAAGGCCATGCATACTGTTCCTACTGTTCCTACAATGTATAGCCAGCCCATAACTCCATACTGCTGATCTACAGTATAATGCCAAGGTGATTCGACTGATTCCCCTTCCCGCCTACATGGAGCGCGCCCTTGGGAAGGTTTACAGCGACTTCTTTATCTAGGGAAGATGGTATGGAGATAGAAGGTGTGAATGTAGATTCCGTTTGGGGTTAGCGAGTGATGACGGCCTTTGTATGTTTTATCGTACTATCGTAAATAAAAAAAATAAAAAATGTATTTTTATACATTTTTTTTAAATTTTACTCTTTTTATTTTCACTCTCAAAAAAAATCTATGGTGCGCGGCGCCACGCGCCCCTATTGTGGATCCGCGCCTGTTTGCTTGGTACTCGTACGAACCGGTACTATAGCGGTACCGAAAACGAAAATTGTCTTGCCAATACAGAACATTGATTCATAGCCAAGCCCTCATTGGTCTACGCAACCAGCAACCAATTAGCACGTACGGTATCGGATAATAAATTACTTTTGGGACGTAAATTGTGTGAAATTATCGGATAGTATTAATTAACCCCGATCAGACGATTGTTAGGATCTACTATTAACAGGTAAAGCCATGCTACACAGAATATAGGCCATGCCAGTTTATGTAGGCCTGTTACCGTATACTAAGCGTGTTGGAAGTAACTCATAACTGATTAGTTTTACATTGCTACATCGGACAGGGATATCCAACAATTGGCGCTGCGATGGAAAATATTGAACACATACACGCGGTTACACAAGCAGACAGGTTTTGAAGTACCTATGCTTACCTACAGCTTCATGTAGGCCTACAACGTAGATTACAGCATTCAGTAATTACAGAAGTTCAGCATTAGGCCTACATGCCTACAGCCTACGCCGAACTACTAATGCACATACAAATGTCTACAACATACCAGTACCGGTATTTCAGAAATTACGTTTAAATTGAACACGTTATACGCCGTTGTTCTATAATTCGGACGCCAACCTACCAGGTAAGCAGATTACACTGCAGGTACGGTTACCTACGGGAGTGAAAGGACTGCATTACAGCACTTACAGCAGTCAATCCGCGAGTTTTAACGATTGCCTACACACTAGGATAAGGCAGTTATCTACAATCTACAATTCTGCAGTAAAGTAGTCAATCTGCGAATTAACTGAATACTAAACTGCATACGCCTCTACATACTACCGGTACGTGTTCAATTTCAAAATTCAACTTACACTACAAACTATGGCAGTTTCTACAAAGTATGCCAAACTATTCAAGCCTTTTAAAATGTCTACAGACAAATGGCCAGTTTATAAAACCATGCTAGCGGTAATAATTGATTCGACAACTTTCAATAATGACGCAAATTTAGAAGCTGAAAAGCGTAAATTATTCCTTGCGAATTGTGGCACAGACCTACTCGAAATTGCTATGGATCTAATCTACCCTACAGACATACTTACAGCAAATTACACAGATATTATTACAGCAGTGGATACATACTTCAATCATAAAATAAATAAAGAAGCTGAAATACGTAAATTCATCAGATTGCAGCAGAAACAACATGAAAGCATAGCCGAATTTTCTAAATCAATCAAAGCAGCTTCACGTTACTGTGAATTCGGAGCTACCCTTGATGGTAGACTAAAAGAGCAATTTTTAGCAGGGGTCAAGGATGAATACATAGCCACAGAGTTAATGAGACAGAAACCAGACACTTTTATTGCAGCTGTTGACATAGCAACAAACTATGAAGAGGCACGAGAAAATGCAAAGCGTGAGGTGGATGGTATATCAGTAGAGACCCACAAACTACAGTTACAGTCCAGGTACCGCATAAAAGCTAAAGATACAAATACAACGCATATTGTGTGTTACCGTTGTAATAGGAATGGACACAAAATTACCACATGCAAATTACCAGATACAGTAAAATGTAATTCCTGTGGGGCTTCAGGGCATATACAAGCCGCTTGCATGAAAGCAAACAAAAAAACCCCAAATAACATAGGACATTCGCGTCTCAATAAATCGGGTACTACAAACCCATATAAATCTGGAACTACAAGCCAGAAAATGAAACAATTACAGGTTACAGAAGACAGCGATGTTGATGGGGAAGAGTATGATGACGATTTCATACATTACATGAATCTGGTAACTACAATTACTACTAGGATCGGCATGCTGCATTGCAGCTGCATTTTTAAGAATGCTGTGCCGGCTTGTCAACAAAATTGCACCGCCACAACTCCCTATCACCCATGACATTTGCTAGATCATCCGCATCTTTAAGGCCAGTGTCCTTTAAGATGCGTCTCAAGAAAGTCATGGGCTGTCCACCATGCTTATTCACTCCATGAGGCTGCCAAAGTACAAGATTATGCACAGGCTGGTCCTCACGGCGAAAGCAATGTCCTGCAAAGCGGAGGCGATTTTGTTCTAGTGTCAAGCTTGGGGGAACCAATGAGACACCTCCAATGTTATATAGTGTCTGGTTGGAGATGTGTGCATTGTACTTGACACAATGTACCCGGCGTAGCATTCTTGTGAATGTGCCATCCAGAGATTTGGTGTCCTCAGCAGTTAGAGCCCAGCATGGACTCCCGTAGAGGAGTACTGGAACTACTGCTGCTCTAAATAATCGGACCTTAAGTTTCCGATTAATTCTAGGTGACTTCCAAATCCTGGAAAGCCTATTCAAGGCTGCCCATGCCTTTCCCTTACGTATTCGAAGGTCCTCACCTGACTTCCGGATCCATGATCCCAGGTAACAGAAGTCGTCCACATGCTCAAGCATACCATCCTTTGAGCTTATGCTCATCCGATCAGAGACTTGCTGAGGACTTTCAAAGTTAACTGTCAGAATTTTGGTCTTTCTGGAGTTAATAAAAAGACCAACACTAGAAGCAGCATGTTCTAATGAGCTGAGGAGCCGCTGGGCTCCCTCTAATGATTCTGAGAGTACTCCTAAGTCATCAGCAAAGTCTAGATCAGTTAGGTACTTGGCAGGATTTCCTCGACTTCTGGAGCCAGTAGGTGGAGTTATCATCACCCCATCTTCATTATGATGATCTAAGGACATGCGTAGAACATAGTCAACCACAATAATGAACAAGAATGGTGCAAGTGTGTCTCCTTGGAGGACGCCCCATAACACTTCAAATGGTTCTGTGTCACCGTCAACAGTAGACACAAATGTTGTCGAACCATCGTATACTGATCTGATTGCTGCAATAATTTCATCAGGAATCCCATATAATGAAAGTATGCTGAACATACGTGAGCGAGAGACTGAATCAAAGGCCTTGAAGAAGTCAACAAAGATAACAGCCAGATGCCTGTCTTTCTTTTTTGATAACTCTTCAATTATCCTTCTAAGTGCCAAAATGGGCTCCATGGTCCCACGACCTTTACGGAACCCATTCTGATTTCCACGTAGCAGTCTCTCAATGGGATCCCTGATGCGATTTAATAGAATTCTATTGTATAGTTTTGCAGCAATCGAGATCAATGAGATTCCCCGAAAAGAACCATAGAGTGTTAGGTTGCCCTTCTTGGGAACTGGCACCAACTTATTTGTTTTCATTTCTTGTGGGACTCTTGTTGTACGGTACATGTCTACTATGATGGGATAGATGAGCTTTAAACACTCAGGTATTTTAAAGACCTCAGGGGGAACACCATCTACTCCACTGGCACGATTGGTCTTAATGCTCTTTGCAGCAGCCTTCACTTCTGCAAAGGAGATATCGCCAATGGGAATATCTGGGAGTACAGACTCAGACACTTTTACTTCTATAAAGTTATCAGGCAATACCCTGTCATTATTGAGGAGCTTTTCAAAGTGGGCTTTCCAACCATTGAGGCGATCGGCTGGTGATTCAGCCTTAACCTTGGTTAGAACTACAATTACAGTAAACCCAATAAATTTGCTGGAAAAAGTTGCTCCAATGACTTGCACACCAGAAATAAATGGTAAGATTGTTAAATGCGAACTAGATTCAGGAGCTAGACACTCAGTAATATCTTTTAAGCAATTCCAGGAACTATTCCCATGTGAAAGCTTAGAAGAAACAGATACAATATTAAAAGGATTTTGTGATGGAATACAGAATGTAAAGGGTATTAGTAAAGTAACAGTTAATATACCCAAATTAGGCATCACTGAACATACAGTAGTTTGCCTTTGCTCATAATTGACAAAGCATTACAAGGTCTTCCACTTTTCGGAAAATACTGGATAGACAGGTTAAACTGCGGAGTTGATTGCCTCCGTGACAATTTTACAGGTACAAGTGATAAAAAAACAATGGTACACATTGGAAACAATGTACAATTCAGTGATACAGTGAATAACTTGAAATTAGAATTCAAGGATGTCTTTACGGGTCTTGGGAAATTCAAGGGACAGCCTGCAACATTAGCATTGTCAGATGAAGCCAAACCAAGATTCCTAAGTTGCCGTCAAATAGCATTTGGGTACAAAGACGAAGTCATTCAGATTCTGGAAAACGACCTGAAACGTGGTATTCTACGCAAACCTGAACCCAATGAGGAAATAAAATGGGCAACCCCATTGGTTGTTTCATTGCGAAACAATAAAATTCGTGTGTGTGGTGATTACAAATCCACAATAAATCCATTTCTCATTGAAGATACTTTCCAGTTGTCAACCTTAGATGAAATCACAAACAAAATTTCTGGAGGACAGGAATTTACGATCCTTGACTTGAAGGAAGCATACCACCAGTTCCCATTAGTTAAAGAAGCTGAGCTAATTACTACGCTAAACACACCATTAGGACTACTAATTCCGACTAGAGTTCCATATGGAGTAAAAAGTTCAGGAACTAAATGTCTCAGGGGAATATACGAAGCCTTGCATAACACTAAAAGCGCCACGTACATGGATGAATGTGTTATTACTGGGAAGAACAAAGCAGAGCATATTGAAAACCTCAAGTCTGTTTTATCTGCCCTTCGCCACTTTGGGTTGACATTGCGTATGGAGAAATGTAAGTTTTTTCAAAATACAGTCGAGTTCTGCGGACATCTAATTTCTAAAGATGGTATTCGCCCAGACCCCAAAAAGATAGATACAATTGCTGCTCTTCAACCACCGGAGAACGTCAAAGAACTCCAATCAGTACTTGGATTATTCAACTACTTGCATAAATTTGTCCCATCATTTGCTGAGATAGCACAACCAATGTACAGTCTACTTTCAAAGGATGCAGAATTCATATGGAACGATACAACAAACCAAGCATTCAACAGAATCAAAGCTGAAATAGCAAAGTCAACACTACTGACATTTTTTGATACAAAAAAGGAAACCACGATAATCACTGACGCATCACCGACCGCCGTGTCTGCTGTACTACTCCAAAAACAGGATGACAACTGTTTAACCCCAGTGTCTTTCACATCTGCATCGCTAAATAAATTTCAGCGTAATTACTCTCAAATCGACCGGGAAGCCCTCGGAATTATATTTGCTGTTCGGAAATTCTGGGAAGACATTTTATTTTAATAACTGACAACTTACCATTGAAACATATCCTAGCACCTTCTGCGAAATTACCATCAATGGCACTATCCAGACTACAGCACTGGTCTGTTGAAATGTCAAATTACAATTTCACACCAAAATTCATTAAATCAGAAGACAACCCTGTTGACTGTTTCACAAGGCTTTCTAAGCCAAAAGAAGAGATCGATGGTACGGTTGATATTAAGATTACAGACATACATATGGAGCAAGCTACAGCGGAATTGTTTAAGTTCAACCGCATAGGCATCAAAGATGCTACTGAGAAGGATGTTATTCTTCAAAAGTTAGTTCTCGAACTAGCATCAGGAAATACCTCTAACTCACCTGAACTACGTCCGTATAAACACATCCGGAATGAATTAACTGTCCATAATGGGACAATTTTCCGTGGAATGGCTGTACTGATTCCAGAGCACCTTCAAAATAATGTTCTCGAAATTCTGCATGAAGGGCATATTGGGAAACAAAGGATGACTGGTTTAGCAAAAGATACAGTTTGGTGGTTGAACATTGCTAAAGACATCGACTTATACACCAAATCCTGTGAACAATGCCAGCAGTATTCTAAGGAAGTCCATGTTCCTCTGAAACCAATGCCCGAACCAACCGAGCCTTTCGAGCGAATCCACCTCGATTTCGGCGAATACGAGGGACAAACATTGTTAGGATTAATATGTGCGAAAACTAAATGGTCTCGTGTTGAACTGGTGACAAAGAATCCCACTGCAGAGACTGTTATACAATCTTGCCGACAGTTTTTTGCTGATTTTTCTGTTCCAAAAATTGTTACAGCAGACAATGGACCACAGTTTCGAGCAGCTGAACTATCACGTTTCTGCAAGGAAAATGGAGTTGCTTTATGGCCCTCTGCTCCATATAAACCAAACAGTAACGGCGCTGCTGAGCGATTAGTGCAATCCTTTAAAACAACTTTTAAGAAACTGTCCAATTCAAAGATACCTCTGAAAGAAAAGATTGCCATATTTCTCTTAGCTGACCACAGCACCATTAAAGAAAACGGTCAGACTCCAGCTGAAATGGTTTTTGGAGGTCGAAACATTAAAACACGTTTACATCGCCTACTGAAATTCCCTGAAGATCCAAAGATAATCACTACCAGTGGAAACTATATCAAAGGGGAAGCGATCTGGGTACGAAACTTTTCTCGTCGTAAACCTACTGAAAAATGGTTACCCGCGATATATCAAGGACTTTTTGGTTCAAGAGTCGCTACAGTGGAAATATGTGGAACCATATTCAGACGCCATCTTGATCACCTGAGGAAACGATTCAGCCCTTTTGTAGGCCAAGGGGGAGAGAGTAACAAAGACATTTTTCAGCCAAAACGAGTTGATAACAAAAATGGAGGTACCAAGACAATTGAAACCTCGGCTGATGTGAACATGGGAGCAAGAGAGGTTACGGCGGAAAACCACTTGGGTGCAAGAGACGATACAGTGGAAACCCAAGAACGAGGACAAATGAGACATACTGTCGAACCTAGTTCGGAGTCGAGGTCGGATCAAACTCAAAGTGTCGCTGGAACACGATACCCAAAACGGATCCGCAAGAAAACTGATTACTATGGTTTTGACTCGAAAACTAATATGGACTAAAATGAGGATTAAGACCATATAACGTAGACCATATAATAAACATATATTTGTTCTTTTGAACTGAATATTTCCCAGGGGGAGTATTGTTAGGATCTACTATTAACAGGTAAAGCCATGCTACACAGAATATAGGCCATGCCAGTTTATGTAGGCCTGTTACCGTATACTAAGCGTGTTGGAAGTAACTCATAACTGATTAGTTTTACATTGCTACATCGGACAGGGATATCCAACAACGATGAGACTGGAACTTATTTCCCATATTGTATTACATTTTCGAGAGTTTTTCGGGATAAGAACTATCCGTATCCGCGATTTACAGTACATTCAATACGTCGCTGAATAAATATAGTTTACAGAAATTGCGACCACAAAAAATAATTAGCAATTTATATCGAAAATAAATGTCATATAAATTAGAATATCTAAAGAACTCTACATTTTCTCTCATTCTCTCGCCGTTTTTGAGGGAAGAGCACGGCTCTGATGGACTCGTCAAACACTTGCTTCACACCTTTTTGCGATAATGCCGAACATTCTAAATACTTTGTAGCTTTGATATCCTTAGCCATCGCCAATCCCTGTGGATAAGATATTGGAGACTGTTTCTTGTCCTGAAGCTTTTCAATCATTTCTTTATCGTCTCTCAGATCCAACTTGGTCCCGACTAGAACGATAGGTGTTACTGGACAGTGGTGGGACACTTCGGGGTACCACTTGGCGCGGACATTCTCGTAAGATGCGGGACTAATCAAAGAAAAACAGATGAGGAAGACATCAGTCCGGAAAATAACACAGGGCGTACGAGATAAAGAGAAATTACTGACCAATAGCGGGTGATTTCATCATCAGAGCAGCTGTTTTTGTTTGGAGTTGCTGACCAGAGCTCTATACCAAAATAAACGCTAGAGGGCATAAGTTTTTAAATTCTACAATTGCCCGCATAATGCTGGCCTTTTAGAGTATATCGCGAATTGCACAAAAATGACAAAACGATGAAGGACTACAGTATGTCCAAGTATTTGGGTATTTGGGTTGTATTGTATTAACTAAAATATTAATCCCCACCTCCTCCGCCTGTTCCATTTTAATACCCAACTAATCACTTCCAAAGATACTTAACCAAGTTATGTCAAATTATTTACATTTAAAGAAGTACAGTTTTACTGGCAGATAGGATGGGGTCTCTTGTCTCTTGACGAATACAAATTCAACCACCTGCAGGGACACCTGTATCTATCTATTAAGGACGGGGTATGATGATTTTTAGAGAAAACAATTGTAATATTTTCAAATATAGGTCAGAGTTAATTCAACAGTCTAGACAATAATTTTTTAACAACATTACAGTCGGTAATCAAAATCAAATAATTTACCGCTCAGACACCGATCATATACCGCGGGGTGGTTCAAACTCAGCGGTGTACCGCTGGCTCTGCGGTACCGCGCCGTGTACCGTTCCGTTTCGATGTGAACGGGCCTTGCTTGCCTTAAGGCTCATGGAAAATTTCATAACAATCGCCAGGCAGGAAGTAAAGCTACAGTAGATGATCTCTATAAATTCTGTATATCCCTTAACTGAGTACATGGGTATTTTGGGGTGTAAACGTTAAGCAGACACTGGTGCAGACAGTGGTGCAGACAGTGGTGCAGACAGTGGTGCAGACAGTGGTGCAGACCCCTGGTGCAGACAGTGGTGCAGACAGTGGTGAAGACAGTGGTGCAGACAGTGGTGCAGACACTGGTGCAGACACTGGTGCAGACACTGGTGCAGATACTGGTGCAGACAGTGGTGCAGACACTGGTGCAGACACTGGTGCAGACAGTGGTGCAGAGAGTAAAGGAGCAGGTTAGTAATGGAGCAGGTTTCAGAGTAGTATTGGGGGAACCAAAACAATAAACGTTATTGTTTTTCGGGGTAGAATACTCGCGGGCTAAGAATACTCGCGGGCTACGAATTCCTGAGACCTTACTGTAGTTAGTGAATGTATATCCCCAGCATGAGACAATAACTTAATTAGCTCGTTTTATTATAATAAGCAGTGGCTCCAGTAAAGGTAAACAAATTAAACATACTCTGTATAAAGTACGTCATGTATAAACAATCAAACAGTGTTGCTTAAGCCTCATTCCTTGGAGACGTTGCTGCTTACAATTTATAGACATTATTGTTTATATATATGAAAACGGGAATACCGATTAATTACTTTCGTACACACCACTTGTAATTATTTATAATCAGGGCACATTCACCCCCACGCACCCCGACTTGAACAGTACTACATACTTAATCCCTACTTCATGTAGAACCAGTCAGTAGTTACTCGCATATTTGTAGATAATAAAGTCTATGATAAAATATAATATAATAGTGCCTGCTGGTATTGTGTTTTGTGGTACTCTTGTATTTCAGTATTTTCACCAGGTGTCTGCACCACTGTCTGCACCACTGTCTGCACCAGTGTCTGCACCACTGTCTGCACCAGTGTCTGCACTACTGTCCTGCACCAATGTCTGCACCACTGTCTGCACCGTGTCTGCACCACTGTCTGCACCACTGTCTGCACCAGTGTCTGCACCACTGTCTGCACCAGTGTCTGCACCAGTGTCTGCACCAGGTGTCTGCACCACTGTCTGCACCACTGTCTGCACCAGTGTCTGCACCACTGTCTGGACCACTGTCTGCACCAGTGTCTGCACCACTGTCTGCACCACTGTCTGCACCACTGTCTGCACCACTGTCTGCACCACTGTCTGCACCACTGTCTGCACCACTGTCTGCACCACTGTCTGCACTACTGTCTGCACCACTGTCTGTACCACTGTCTGCACCAGTGTCTGCACCACAGTCTGCACCAGGTGTCTGCACCACTGTCTACTTAACGTTTACACCCGGTATTTTGTTATACATAGTGTCACCTGCAAAGTCAAATAAATCAATTATAATAAGTAATATAACAATACTTATGCCGTACTACCACTTCGGTGAGGTGGTAAGTACGAAATTAAATTATACTGTAAGTGTATCCAACCCACGTATAAACAACCACAATCAATCATGGTTGCTAATTACCTCTAAATTTTTTTCATTCATTCATTTGCACGGCTTACGCCCCGGCAGGCTATAATTATTAATAAAACCACGAAAGTAAAAATAAATCAAATCATTACAAACAATTAATAAAAGATGTAAAAAGTAGCCAAGGGGTTGTCATATTTGCTGATGAGTTCGTGTGTGGTGGTTACCATGGTGATAGTTAGCTCTGTGTGTACCTAGTCATGAGTTTATTATTGTGTGGTTGATTTTTCGATGCCATAATATAATTACCGTCAATATACAGGTCATTTGTAGACATAATAACTTAGCGATTTCTGGCATTGCGTTTAGAACTACTGACGCTCTGATTAGAACAACTGACGTTTGCTTTATAACTAAAGTACCTTTTCATTTAGAACTAAAGTCCATTGGAAAAGTACTTTAGAACTAATGACGGGATACCTTCCTCACCACCTGACAACTCATGCTAGCGGATAAATCCTGGTAATACAGTGTAGCACTAATACCAATATCATTAATATCAATATTGTAAAGAAGTAGAGATACAGGTCAACAACCAATCAGCACATATTATCTTATTATAAATTACTTTTGAGTCGAAAATGGCGTGAAATTATGATATATATAATTAATTAATTAAAAAATGGTAAAGTGTACTGTACTCCATATGAGACTCAGATTCGATCGGAAATTTTCATATCGTGTTTTAGATCACTATTCAAGATTTATGGAACATTATGTAATTTATGTAGGTCGTTGATTAAATACTGTATAAATACTTTGGTGAAATTGCGATAACATCAAATAATTAGTATACAGTAACAGTAATTTTATCTCGAAAATATTTGTCATACAGAATAGAGTATTTAAAGAACTCTACATTTTCTGCCATTAAAACGCCGTTTTTTAGGGTAGAGCACAGCTCTGATAGCCTCGTCAAACACTTGCTCCACACCTCTTGGCGTTAACGCCGAACATTCTAAATACTTTGTAGCTTTGATATCTTTAGCCATCGCCAATCCCTGTGAATAAGATATTGGAGACTCTTTCTTGTCCAGAAACTTTTCAATCGTTTCTTTATCGTCTCTCAGATCTAACTTGGTCCCGACTAGAACGATAGGTGTTACTGGACAGTGGTGGGACACTTCGGGGTACCACTTGTCGCGGACATTCTCGTAAGATTTGGGACTAATCAAAGAAAAACAGATGAGGAAAACATCAGTCTGGGGGTAGGAGAGCGGTCGTAATCGGTCGTAATCCTCTTGTCCCGCCGTGTCCCACAATCCAAACATGATTGGTCTACCGTCAACCATTACATTAGCTGAGAAGTCGTCACACGTATTCGGAATATATCTAAATTCAACTGGAAAAGCATTCGTTGTGTATCTAATTATAAGGCATGATTTACCAACCGCTGGGTCGCCAACTACCACACATTTAATTGCTTGCATTTTTTTGTAAATGATATATTTCTAAATGAGTAAATGAGATAAATTAATGAGATATTTATTAGAGTAAATTATACGTTAAGTAATCAAATTTACAGTATATATTCCTACTGTAGTTAAAAATCTGCAGTTGTACAGCAACTTGGGGGTGGGGTTTAACCCTATTAGTACCGGGCTATAAAATGCTGTACAAATACCGGGGGGGGGGGGGGGGGGGGTCATAATGACCCATCCCTCTAAAATCTACAAATACTGTATTAACGAAAACGTCTGATTTTTTGTTTGTACGTTGGTATCACTAGTCTGGATCCGACCGAAAAAAAACATTTTCGAAAAAATGTACTGGGGTGGTAATATTGCAGCACCAAAATTACAAGTAGTGCACAATTTTCACAAAATTTGAAAGTTACATTTTTCGGCTAATTGTTTTTCAATACAGGTTTTCTGGGGCGCAAAATACATTGGAAAACATTTAAAAATGATATGATTACCATAAATGGCTGTTTAGTCCTCTATGCGTAGGAAAAAAATGAAAAAAACAAGTAACCAGCACTTTTCAGTTAGAACACAAAATTTTTAATTCACTTATACGATGCTATAAATTCACATTTTTAGGTTTTCTAGGGCGCTGATTCTAATGGAATACATTTCTGATATGCCAGATCATTGCTACTTGTATTTTTCGGCGTAATTTGGCAAATTTTGGTGCTTGCACCAAATTTCGTACCCATCACCAAAAAGTACAAGTTTGCGATGTCCAGTGCTGTTTTTATTGTTTCCATCGGATTCAGGACCCTCATAAACCCGTATAACGCAAGAAACAAGATGATACTATCTACTGATCAATTTACTCATTTTCCAAAATTTGGTGCAAAACAACAATTTTCACCCACCGGCGAAAAATACAAGTTTGAAAACTCTTATGAAATTTTTACTGATTCCATTGAATTCAGAACCCTAACAAACCCGTATAACGCAAGAAACAAGATGACGCAATCAATTGATATATTTGATGGTTTTCAAAATTTGGTGCTAGCACCAAATTTTGCACCCACTTCCGAAAAATACAAGTTTGAGATGTCTACAGTCGGGGTCTCAAAGTGCATCTGTTCTTTGAGATTTTCTCAAAGAACTAAAAGTGTCTCAAATTTCTAAAAGTGGTCCAAGAAAATGACAAAGTGTCCTCAAAGATTTCAAAGTAGTACTGTCAGTCATTTCATACAGTCCTGCCTGAAGCTGGCTATGGTATGGGGTATATTGACATTGACTATAGGGTAAAATATAAGAAATAAAAACCTCTATGAAACAATAAAGATGCCTCCAAAAAATACTGCAGTAATAAATATTTGTTACTGAAAGTAAGAATTAAACTTACTGCAGTAATAAAAAATTGTCTTTTTCTACAATAATAAAAAATTGTCTTTTTCTACAGTAATAAAAAATTGTCTTTTTCTGCAGTAACAAATAATTTGTTACTGCAGAATAAATTTTTATTCAATTATTTATTAATTTATTAATATTGATTATTATTGCAGTAATAAATATTTGTTACTGCAGTAATAAATATTTGTTACTGCAGTAATAAATATTTGTTACTGCAGTAATAAATATTTATTACTGCAGTAATAAATATTTGTTACTGCAGTAATTGTTATATGTTACTGCAGTAACTAATATTTAATACAGCAGTATTTTTTGTAGGTATTTTTATTGTTTCAGAGAGGTTTTATTAATTTATATTTTGACTCTTTAGAGACGCCATAATTGCGGGCTATCGGAATGTGTTGGTATTTGTGTCATAGACAGTTTGTCTGTTGCCCTATCTATATTAATGTATAGTGCTAAAACTGTACTGTTTAAATTTGTTTAGCCCACGTGAACGCCGAATACCTTTACCACCAATGAATTTCAATGGTCAACCAGCCATTCTTTGCCGCACTGTAAATTGTGTTATACAAAGTAAAGAATAACGATAGAGGCAGGAATAAAGATAAATGATTCAAGCGCACTAATTCTAATTGGCTGTTCCCATAGATGTTTTAGGCATTGTTGGTGCGTAATGCATATGGTCAGAGCGACCGCCCAGTCTGCCAAAATCTATTATGTAATCAAATGGTACCACAAGCCAAGCAAAGCATGTGACAGTTCTTTCCGGCTCTGCACCTGTTTGTTTGAAGGTCACCGTCCGTAGATCCTTACTTGCTAGCTGTGGTTGATAGTTTAAACTGGGTGCCGCTTTGCCAGAAGGCGGTACACATCAATTGAATATGAGGCAAACATTTAAAATAATGCTCAAATATAAACGCCAGCGGCAGGGGATATTTTAATATCTCTATTAAGCTAAAACAACACAAGATTGTAGCCGTTCTATCGTACTGGGTGCATAGAGAGTGTCTAGAGGTAATTGACTGTGCTTGATAATTCTCTGGTCGCTGATGGTTTTGGGCAGAAGTCAGAATGAATGATTTTGTCACACTACGGCATATTCATATGTAAACAACGCCCCAAGAATTGGCAAAGTGAAAATTGTGCTGATTGGCCAGGAATTAACATAGAGGCTACGGGACAAAGAAAAAACACTGGCCAATGGCTGGTGATTTCGTCACTACAGCTCTGTACCAAAATCAACGCTAGAGGACGAAAGTTTTATACGTTTTCAAATCCCTCGTGATAATGCCAGTTTTAGAGTAGTTCGCGTACTGCACAAAAACGACACATTTTTGCCGCAAAAACTTTAATACTTTCAATTTATATAAGCAACGTGTGAAATGATTGAGATTAAAAAAAAAAATCTAATATGTATATATTTAAAATCACCCTCCATATAAAACAATATAAGAAATTATCTGAGCACTGCGTAGTGACGTCAAATAACTAGCAACCAATCACAGCCAATTTTCAAAATTGGCTTCCCGCGCTTACTTAAACCTGCAATTTCGACCATTTCCTCGTGTTTTTACAAAAAAACACACCCCACCACCACTTTTACTCTCGTTTCTACAACTCTCGCTTCTTTCCTTCTCATGAAGCTGTAAGTCACTACATTTTTATGGACCATTTATTAAAAGTCTTGGAAAAGAATGATGCAAGCCTTTTTTGGAACCCAAATATTGAATGTCTTCGCAATTAGAGTTATTACAAGACGAGCTCTGGTGATAACATTTCATAGTTCCCAATGGAACAACCTCCCCCCATCGACCGGAAATTTTCATATCGTGTATTAGATCGCTATGCCTATACAAGATTTATGGAACATTATGTAGGTCGTTGATTAAATACTGAATAAATACATTGTGATAACATAAAATAATAGTTTACAGTAACAGTCATTTTATGTCGAAAATATATGTCATACAGAATAGAGTATTTAAAGAACTCTACACTTTCTACCATTGAACCGCCGTTTTTTAGGGAACGGCACAGCTCTGATAGCCTCGTCAAACACTTGCTTCACACCTTTTTGCGTTAACGCTGAACATTCTAAATACTTTTTAGCTTTGATACCCTTAGCCATGACCAATCCGTGTCGATAGGATATTGGAGACTGTTTCTTGTCCTGAAGCTTTTCAATCGTTTCTTTATCATCTCTCAGATCCAATTGGGTCCCGATTAGAATGATAGGTGTTTCTGGACAATGGTGGTACACCTCGGGGTACCACTTGGTGCGGACATTCTCGTAAGACGCGGGACTAATCAAGGAAAAACAGATGAGGAAAACATCAGTCTGGGGGTAGGCGAGGGGTCGTAATCGGTCGTAATCCTCTTGCCCTTCCGTATCCAATAATCCAAACATGATTGGTCTACCGTCAACCATTACATTACCTGAGAAGTCGTTACACGTAGTCGGAATATATTTAACTGGAAAAGCATTCGTTATGTAACTAATTACAAGGCATGTTTTACCAACCGCTCCGTCGCCAACTACCACACATTTAATTGCTTGCATTTTTTGGTAAATGATATATTTCTAATTGAGTAAATGAGATAAATTAATGATATATTTATCAGAGTAAATGATACGTTAACTAATCAAATTTACAGTATATATTCCTACTGTAGTTAAAAATCTGCAGTTGTACAGCAACTTGGGGGTGGGGTTTAAGCACGGTACTAGAGGTACTACAAGTACAGGTAGTACCAACAAACTGCGGTACTAAAATTTATTCAAATGTTTCTTCTAGAGTTACACAAGTACAATAGGAATAGTTTGTTAATTAAAAATAATCTCGCAAAATTACCCAGAAATAAGAATTAATAAGAATAAATAACACAAAAATTATAACTCGTTTGAGACCAATTCACAAGTAAGCTTTGTTCTGCCCAATCTTCGTCTGCAGATAAAACTCCACCCTCATATTGAGATACTTTCGCCCGGGTGCCCAGAAGCCATCATCGGCCATTTAATAATTACAACTTTATTCAGTTATTGGGTTGCTGTTTATTACCAATATAGAAACTGTAACCTGCGCTATTGACTGCCGTTTAATATTTTGGTTAGAATAACATGCCACTGTAACCTGCCCGGGTTGGTTGGATCATCGACCGCTACTTATAATTACGAGGTAGGGGCTGGTTACAAAGGTATGTATTGATTATAACCAAAACAATACACGGAAGTCAGAGCACAGGTTACAATCATAATCAGCTACACAACTATTTAAATTATTGTAAATAATGCCCTTGATGCGTACCCTAATATATTATTAACAGAGGGGTTATTTTTAAATAAAATGGATTGTTCTTAAAATATACGTTTAATAGAAAAAGCAAATGACATAATAGCCTAAAAACGTTATGTTTTACACCTACTTTTTAGACAGTGTATTGTATAATTTAATTTAAATATAATATGCTGAATCCACCACTGAAGTAAATTAATACTTATACTAAAACACACAGTACATAGGCCTACTACTAAATGTCCGGTTTGAGTATTTATTATTATTACTGTATTATTATTGATTAATAATTATAGTTTATATGCAAAGAATATTGTGGTGGGAATGTTAAAAACGAACACTACACTGAAAACAATACCGTAGTGGCCATGGGATCCCCTTCTAAAACTCAATAATTTCGAAATTATAACACAATGCAAAAATTTACTTTCTCGTCGGATTGGCATCGCATGAAGGGAAGGTGGGCCTACACTTTCCATTAATAGGCCAGGTGAACGCATTGATGTACTGTAGTTATATCAAAGGCCTACTGTATGGGCATAAACATCCTAGACAAGGAATTCAGACTCCTTGGTGTACTGGCTTGGGGTTCACATTGCTTCAGGACCTTCTCCGGTCTCCCTTCCCCACCTGCTCCACCCCTGCTGACCCATTTGGGACCACCACGTTGGCTGTGGCGGCGAGCTGGCGAGGGAGACAGGATTAGCGGTCATGATTCCCTCCGGAATGATATCTTCCAGTCAGCCCAATAGGCTGCTCTAGCGCCCCGGAGTGAAGTCGCCCTGCCGACGTGTACTGTACCTCCCAAATAGGAAGAGGGGTCAGCCCATGGGCCTGGACGTCATCGTTATCTCGCCAATCCCCCCCCCCCCCCCCCCCCCCAATCCAATCCAATCCAATGGGATTCCCATTCCAATGCCATGCTTCAGGAAATCGCGCATCTGCAGAGCCTGCTGGCTCATTCCCGTGTCCGACTCAGTCAAGCACTTATATTGCAACGCTTGTCTGTGTCCTTGTGGCGTGGGAATGCCGCAATGTCGCTCCGCAGAAGCTCCCTCTGTGGCACGGAATCCAGTTAGGTGAGACATCCAACCATTGGGATACCTACTGGGATCCATCCGCATAGCAATCTAACTAGGCCTAAAGTATATTTATTTTATCTAAGGTGCATGCCAATACTTTGTTAACCATCTATCAGTTACTAATTTTGTTGATTTTCTTTATATATGATATATACAGATACAGTATATCATATCATATGATATACAGTATATACTGTATATGATTCATGTAAAAAAGTTACATCATGAGTTTTTGGAAGGAAATTCTGTCGGCCTCGGAAGGCTGCGTTTGCTTGGTACCGGTTCGAACCGGTACTATAGCGGTACCGAAAACGAAAATTGTCTTGCCAGTACAGAACATTGATTCATAGCCAAGCCCTCATTGGTCTACCCAACCAGCCACCAATTAGCACGTAAGATATCGGATAATAAATTACTTTTGGGACGTAAATTGTGTGAAATTATCGGATAGTATTAATTAACCCCGATCAGACGATGCGACTGGAACTTATTTCCCATAT
>JAUCBJ010007734.1:0-11930 GCA_032718475.1 Nemertoderma westbladi
GTCCAACACTAGTAGGTTTAATTATAAGGACATATATCCTTTAACTCATGGAATCACTGCAATTTCGTAATCACTGCTGACACACGGCTTTTAATAACTGCTGAAACTGCTAAAATTACCTGTTCAATCAATACTGTATACTGCTATTTGTTGTCGGTTATTCATTATATTTGTTGATGAATTATTATATTGGAATAACGAGAAATAACCCCGACACCCAATATTCTTGATATACCGAAGGTAAGAGAGAAAGGTTACCAATAACGATTGTGACTTATGTTAAAGTGGTTTGAAGTGAATCTAATGTTATTTGATAGACCCTACATGAGTCAGTCTGTGTTCCTTTTATATGTGACTAAAATCAGTGAAGATTGGCAGATTAGTGTGCAGTATTGTGCAGCATTGTGTACGAGTGAGTCTGTTAAAGAAGCATTTCCTAAAGAATGCGCCATATATGTGAATTATAATTGAGCCATATCGTTGTGAGTAGTTTAAGTCATAACTCTGTTTATATAAATAAAGCGCCACGTCCTAAAGGAACTGTTAATATTCCCGAAGGTGAATAATATTGTCAGAGATTATATAATACTGTCAGTCGAATAATACATTAGGCTTACATAGCAATAAAATTAAACCGTCGAACCCAATCTCCCGGGAATATCCAGCGGGTGAATGGTCGCGCACAGATTGGTTTCGACTAGTGTAGTGAATCAAATACTTGTCATAGGCTAAAAAGCGATTTAATATCTAGAAGACATCTTAATTTGGCGGGTTAAACTGCCAAAGGTCTGAAAGCGCGAACAGACAGTGCAGTAGAATTACCAGGTAGGGGGGGGGGGGGGGGGGGGGGGAAACTGGACGCAATAAAAATTCATCACTCTCCAGGGGAAATTGGACGCAAATAACAGCTGATTACTCTCAAAAATAAAACTGTAACCTATTCTATTGTGTTTAGTTTATTGTTTTGGTTAAAATAACGTGCCACTGTAACCTGCTCCTTTCCCTAAATTGAGAATTTAACATTGAGGCGGGTTTTGCGTCCAGTCCCCCCCCCCCCCCTGACTCAGAATTACCCCACCCATTCTTACTACAGCTATGTAGGCCTACATACAATGACAAACTCATTTAAATTATTCCGAAGTTCAAACTCAACTGCCGCCTTACATACTGTACTACAGTATAACCTACTTAAATAATCTCTTACAATGCTGGTGTCGGATGGTATGTATCTGCTTCGGCGATGCTGTCTCAAAGTCTCATTTCACCAACAATTTTGCATTTTGATTTGAATTTGATTATCATTAGTAATACCAGGCCATGGTAATACAATGGCAGGTTTCAGACTTTTTCCGAATGTTCTGCTGAGTTTGGGTGTACAGTAGGATCAATTCACAAGTGGGTTGGGCTGGAGGGGGTAAGCCGAAATTTCAGAAATTTGTTATTTTATTTCTTCTAGAGCAAAACTTAATGAGGATTTCCAATCTAAAAACGGCTAAGCGTGATCTCGAAATATTGATCTGTGAGCCGTTCTGTCCTTCATGAGATAAGATAAACAGACAGATCGAGCACCAGACAGACAGAAAGATAAGATGACCTTGAAATGCAATTATCTTATCTTTGGACCCAAATTAGTCCCCTAAAAGTCAACAAATTTCAAAAGCTTCCATCAAGCAGAAATTGCAGCTATTTAGAAGAAAAGATCCATAATACTTTGAAAGATCCAGAATTATATATTAACACTTTCTGACACAACAAGAATAAATCCAGCTATTTTACACGTCCTATTTCTTGTTTAAGGGATTTTTTTAGTTATTATGAAAATAATATGATTTAAAAATAACAAAAGTTCTGCAAACCAAATACAGTACCAACCTATAAAACAAACACTAACGTTCAATCTAACACAAACAATCACGCCTTTATTGTTAAAGTATCCAAGATTTGATTTAATTTGGTCGTTATTTTTCTCCACTTTGTTCGACTATGGGTTTGACCTTGATAATATATGGTTGCATTTAATTATTACCTTTTTGATATCCTTGGGATTCCTATGTAATCATGACAATACTGTGCAGTACTGTAGGCCTGCAGTCACCAGCAATACTGTGCAGTACGGTCACTATACGCATAGCCTTCGGTGTATTTTACTCGACACCAATATTCGATTATAATAATTTTAATTTATATAGCTGCGGGTTGATATCCATGTACAACTAACCGTGAATATATATTTTGTGATGAGTCAGTGTCACACAGGGAATAGGTCCTACGTATGTAATTTCTATCACTTAAACACAAGAGCAATATATCACCGACGTTTCACGGCCATACCGTACTTCAACACGCCATGATGTAAGGTCAGCAGTAGATTCACATGGCGTATTTAATTATTATTCGCGATGCGTAACTATAATGAGATCCGCGTGAAAATGCACCTTAGGTGATAATAATGAGTATCCAACTAGATAATATTTTACTCCTCCACTCCATTTGATTTGATAGACTTACTACAAATATAATTTTACAATCATGTTACTCCACTGTTCATGGACGAATATACATGCACATTCTTGGGTATTTATTACAGAAAATGAAAGCTTGCAAAATGAGTTCAGCAAACCTAAACGTTCCCACGCAAATTCTATTTCACACTTTCGACCTGAGCAGCTTCCCGACAGCTGCATGCCCCCAATATTTTGGGCCTGGTCGGTAAAAACACGTTTGGATCTGGGAAGTCGGTAAAACACAAATTAAATTGTATAACATACTGTTTGAACAAAAAAAATAAAAAGAAAAACCAGATTATAAAGAAAACCTGCAGTATGCTTGCTGGTGCTTTTTAAATGAGATGGATTTTCTTTGTTCTTGTAGTTTTTTTTACTGTAAGTTCACATATTAGGATTGGCATGCAGTATGCATCAGAGTAGTACGTACCAAAAAACATTATCGGTGTAATTGCTGCTACTGATGAAAATCATATTAACAAGAATTCCTAACAAAAACATATAACGTTGCCGCTTACTAACCTTCAACCTCAATCACAATAACCAATCGCTATGCTCTCGTTTTTTATTCATGTAAATAACGTTACGTAAAGTTATTATTTAAAAATTTCCTTTGCTCGTTCCAATATACCTTATTCTTATCGAAGACCATTACTTTATATTTAATCTCTAATTGTGACATTATATTTCACTAAGGCACTACTACTAACTACCACGATAGGCATGCTGCATTGCAGCTGCATTATATATATATATTACGAATACTGTGCCAGCTTGTCGATAAAATTGCGCCGCCACAACTTCCTATCACCCATGTAACTTGTTAGATCATCCATATCTTCAAGGCCAGTGTCCTTTAAGATGCGTCTCAAGAAAGTCATGGGGTGTTCACCATGCTTATTCACTCCATGAGGCCGCCAAAACACAAGATTGAACAATGACTGGTCCTCACGAGGAAAGCAATGTCCTGCAAAGCAGAGGCGGTTCCGTTCAAGTTTCACGTTAGGGGAGACTAACGCAACACCTCAAATGTTGTATAGAGTCTGTTTTGAGATATCCTCTGCAGTTAGAGTCCAGCATTGACTCCCATATAAGAGTACTAGTACAAGTAAAGCCATAAATAATCGAGCTTTAAGGTTCCGTTTTATTTTATGGGACTTCCAAATCCTGGACAGACTATTTAACGCTGCCAATGCCTTACCTATCCGAAGGGTTTTCACCTGACTTTCTGATCCATGATCCCAAGTAGCAGAAGTCATCCACGTTCTCAAGCAACCCGTTCTTAGAGCGTATGCCCTTACGATCAGACATTTCTTGTGGGCTGCCTAGGTTCACTGTCATGATTTTGGACTTCTTTGAGTTTACAAAAAGACCAACATTTGAAGCAACCTGCTCGAATGAGCAGAGGAGCCTTTGGGCCAACTCTAGTGATTCTGACAGTACCCCTAAGTCATCAGCAAAGTCTATATCAGTAAGATACTTTGCTGGATTTCTTCTACTTCTTGTGCTAGTAGGGTATGTTACCATCACCCCATCTTTATTAAGATGGTCTAAGGACATGCGAAGAACATAATCAACCACAATTACGAATAAGAATGGTGTAAGTGTGTCACCCTGAAGGACTCCCCATAAGACTTCGAATGACTTCGTGTCAACATCAGCAGTAGACACAAACGTGGTGGAACCATCATACAGTGATCGGATAGCTGCAATAATTTCCTCAGGAATCCCATATGCTGCCAGTATGCTGAACATACGTGGTCGGGAGACTGAGTCGAAGGCTTTAAAGAACTCAACAAAGATAATAGCCAGTTGTCTGTCTTTATTTATTGATTTCACTCTTCGATATTCCTTCTTAGTGCCAGAATAGGCTCCATGGTTCCAGGACCTTTGCGGAACCCATTTTGGTTCCCACGTAACAGTCTCTCAACATGATCTCTGATGCGATTTAATATAATTATGTTGTATAGCTTTGCAGCAATCGAGATTAGCGAGATTCCGCGAAAAGATCCACGGGTTGTTAGGTTGCCCTTTTTTGGGGTTCTTGAGGGCCTCTCTTTGTCGATAATATGTCCATAATAATGGGGTGAATGCGAGCTCCAAACACTCAGGAATTTTAAAGACCTCAGGGGGCACGCCATCTCTCAGCAAGTCAGAGACAGCAAGTCTCTGATCGGATGAGCATAAGCTCAAAAGATGGTATGCTTGAGCATGTGGATGACTTCTGTTACCTGGGATCATGGATCCGGAAGTCAGGTGAGGACCTTCGAATACGTAAGGGAAAGGCATGGGCAGCCTTGAATAGGCTTTCCAGGATTTGGAAGTCACCGAGAATTAATCGGAAACTTAAGGTCCGGTTATTTAGAGTAGCAGTAGTTCCAGTACTCCTCTATGGGAGTCCATGCTGGGCTCTAACTGCTGAGGACACCAAATCTCTGGATGGCACATTCACAAGAATGCTACGCCGGGTTCATTGTGTCAAGTTCAATGCACACATCTCCAACCAGACACTATTGTGTCTCATTGGTTCCCCCAAGCTTGACACTAGAACAAAATCGCCTCCGCTTTGCAGGACATTGCTTTCGCCGTGAGGACCAGCCAGTGCATAATCTTGTACTTTGGCGGCCTCATGGAGTGAATAAGCATGGTGGACAGCCTATTGACTTTCTTAAGACGCATCTTAAAGGACACTGGCCTTGAAGATGCGGATGATCTAGCAAATGTCATGGGTGATAGGGAGTTGTGGCGGTGCAATTTTGTCGATAAGCCGGCACAGCATTCTTAAAAATGCAGCTGCAATGCAGCATGCCGATCCTAGTAGTAGTAGTAGGGCACGCCATCTACTCCACTGGGCACGCCATCTACTCCAATGGCACTGGCATCCGGTACACAAGTCTACAAGTGGGTTAGTTCACTCAACTGCTCAATGCTTATCGGTCTGTCGGTTCAATTACACAGTAATTTGCATGTAATATACTGATATACCAGACAGACAGAAGTCAGTATCGGTACCATACTACCGCTGACCTGTAACTTTTGGTAACTTGTACATTGATAGCGATAGGCCTACCGGTACTATTCGTTTTGTCAGTTTGTTGGTCATTTCATGGCTTTTGCTAAGGTCTGTACTTTAATTTAAGTCCTACCGTATTAGTGCAGTACTGTACCGGTTCGGTAGCAGGGTAGCCTAAACAACACTCACATGCACCCGTCGGAATAGTGGATTCCTCATTGCTGGTACCGGTATTAACTGCAGAAGGTCCCATTCGCTGGCCCCGTGATAACAGCAACTGCAACCATTTGGTAATTCTAGCGGCATTACAATTCTCCAGAACAAACTCATCAAGAAAATTTGCGTTACTTTCTAGATACTCTCCTAGGAATGTTTTGAAGAAGGACCCGTTCTCCAAACAGATGTTAAAAAACATGGTCTTTGTGATAACTAATGCACTGGCGGAATCAATTGTCAACTGCATTTTGTAATTCAGTAATTATGTTTATATGTACCGGTTGCCGGTACCGGTATGTACAGATGTTGATTGTAGCAGGCCTATCTCAGTATCTGCCTAGGCCTATATTAGATTCTATTTAGTTTCTTTGTACTTATGCTATGTATATAAATACCGGTAAATATCTAATCTATAATCGTAATAATGCTGTAAATATTAATTTGTAATTCGAACGGAGTACCTTGACCAGGAGCCAAGAGCTCGAAATCGATCGGAAATACAAGCGTTTTCAATAGTGAAGGAGAGAAGTCCCCAGAATATAGTGTCAGTGTCGTAATTCAGTGACACCCCCCCCCCCCCCCCCCCCTAATTTTTCTACAAATCTTAATGAGATTGCATGAAATATGAAACAGAGATAGTTTCACCTCCCGACCACTGACTGGGTGAGCCAGAATTTTTATTTTTGTTTTCAATCTTTAGCTCTGTAGCTACAAGCGTTTAAAAAAAGTGTCTCCAGCGATATTGCAGAAATACACCAGTTACACCGCAGTTATTCTTCTACCTTATACAGTTATAGCTGTTTTATGGTACCGGTACCGGTACCAATGGAAAGCTGGTCATGGAAGGATTCCAAATACCGGTATGTAACACAATTTGAATTTCGTTGGAAAATAGCTGAGATATGAGCGTTCAAATGTTGCATGGTTATGCACCTGCGCAAGGCACAAGGCAATTGTATTATATTTAATATACTGATATATGCATCATCGCATCATAATCTGGAATATTTTGTTTATCCAAGAGAAATACGTAGCTGGGCAACAATGCATTACATCTTTAATCTTACTATTACCAGATTATGTAGCTATTCATACATCATACATTTAAAAAATGTTCCAGAATATGGTTTAGGCCTATTTATCAAATAGAACAAATAGCCTCGCGCCGGTGCAAAAGCATGCATCATTTGAACGCTCATATCTCAGCTATTTTTCAACGAAATTCAAATTGCTGAATTGTGTTACATACTGACATAGGCCTATTTATAATCCTTGCATGACCAGCTTTTTCCATTGGTACCAACAAACAGCTATAGGCCTAGGCCTAAGGTAGAAGAATAACTGTGGTGTAACTGGCAGACTGGTGTAATATCGCTGGAGACACTTTTTTAAACAGTTAAACGCTTGTAGCTAAAGATTGAAAGCAAAAATAAAGGTTATCGTTCATATGCGTACCTCTGGCAGTCTGGCAAAAGAAGCAGGTTACAGTGGTGGTGTTTTCTAACCAAAACAATAAACTAATCTCCATTACTTAATTAACGGAAAGGAGCAGGTTACAGTGGTGGGCTTTTCTAACCAAAACAATAAACAATATCTCAATAACATAGGGTATTTCATACTTATATATAGTCTTATTTTTGCAATACGAAAATACCAAAGGTACGCATATGGGCATATGAACTACTGAACTATAACTAAAATAAAAATTCTGGCTCACCCAGTCAGCGGTCGGGAGGTGAAACTATCTCTGTTTCAAATCTTATGCAATCTCATTAAGATTTGTAGCAGCAGCTTGGTCTAGCTGTCTAGTCAGGTCTAGTGGTGACATTCTGACATTACTGTGCTTCCGATTAGCAGGATATGAGAACAAGAATTTGCCACAAAAAATTTCACTCGCGTTTCACGTTTCATTCTGTCATTTACATTTTGTAATGTTAAAATGGCTCTCTAATCATAAATTGACAGATTGACTTTGTGTGTTCAAAATAACAATAACACATCAATATACTGTATAATTCAAGTCAATAATACATACAGATACACATAGGCTACAGTCAGGGGTCCTACGAATTACCCCAAAATACCCCAAAACACCCCAAAATAGCCCAAAATACTCCAAAATACCCCAAAATAGTCAAATATTACCCCAAAATACCCCAAAAAGGCTAAAAAACAGTTAGGAACACAACGCCCGATTTTGTCCTTTTGAACGCCAAAATTTGGCGTCGCCAGGACCAATCTTGCTGCATTTTCCCCATAGACTAACATAGGAAAAAATAAGAATGCTAAGCGCATTTGATACAAAATTGTCGCATTTTAAAATTTATACCACTGAATTCCTTGCAAAATATAATGACATTTCACCTCGTAAGAAAAAATATTGCTTACGGCAGTCAGGGAGATCATCAAATTTGAGAATACCTCAAATTTCAAATTATAGACCCAATTTTGGAATTACCTCAAATTTAATACAAGGTTAGGTTAATTCTCTAAATTTGAGTTTTACCCCAAATTTGAATTTCATAGTCAGATACAGACATAGGTCATAGTTGGCCTAGTTCAGTAGTTGTTAGCTTGTTACTGTATTGCAAAGGTAAAAAACTATGAACTGATGTAGGCCTAGTGTCTGAGTGCAGTGAAATATAATATTTAAAACATATTAGTTTAAAAAGGCTTATTATTATACAGTACTGTTAGCTAAAAGTAAGGGGTATTTAAGTGTTTAAATAAAATTTGGGCCAGTTCGAATAAGAACAGAAGAAGGAAAGTCAGGATATGAATGGTAGGGTAGGTAGGTATCAGTCAGTCAGTGCTGGCAATACATTAATAGGGCCTCCACAAATTAGCCAATCTGCCAATAGGAAGTATAATAAAATAAGAAAAATATGTCAAAGAGGTTAAATATATGAGTTTCTAGTTCTAATGGTCTGATGGCTGGATGGTTATTGCTGTAATGGTCACTGGTATGGTGGCCCGAGCTTAAAGAACTTATATTTTTAAATTATTACTTTTTGCTTGAATATGCCCTAAAATCGGGAGAAAAAGTAGTAGACGTACTTTTTTTCCCTACTGGTAGGGAAAAAGTTGTCCCCTCCCCACCCCATCGCCATCATATTGTAACTTTTTGTTGGGAGATGGGACAGTGACAGCTTATTGCAAAGTCAGCAATAATATTGAATAATATTGCCACATAATAATGTACCAATTCAGCCATGATATTGTATTGATTTTAGTTTTTCTCCCGATAAAAAAAAGTAAAATAAAATATTGGCAGATTGGCACTTGTGTCAAATAGGGGACCCTCCTAGCTCCTAATCCTGAAATCACCTAAACTGAAGTTCCACTAGTGCCCGGTTTCAGGGTTAGCAAAGGAGCAATTACAGAAGTGAGTTGAAAGTAACCAAAAAACAATAAACAAGAGTTAGGAATATTGATATCTCCTGCACTAAATTTTGGATTAGCAGTTGATTTCAGGATTAGCCGATTAGGAAGGTCACCTATTTGATTTGACACAAGTGCCAACATATTTTTGGTGGAATTTCTAAAATTTCATTGAATGTATTGAAATAGCATCGCGCATCAGAGTAGAAAAGGTTTGCAGGTAATTTGAGCAAAATTAATCCCTACACACTATTGCAATGCAACTTTAGAGACTGCAAGGTATACTCATTTATCTCATATAAAGCCTCGAGAATAGGGTAGTGAAAAAAGTTATACTTTTTGCCCAAGTTATAAATGGTTCTGGTTCCTCATAAGGTCAATTTAAAAGGATGTATAGTAAATAAACAAACAGTCACATAGATTTCTGGGATATTAAAATAGTCTGGGAGGATGTTGCACATTGTTGTAATGGTGGATCAGGCTGTATAGTATAAACAAACAGTCACTTAGATTTCTAAAACATTTCAGATGTCTTGATAAGAAAGCAGAGTCTAAAGACTGTTTAAAAGAATAGCGATTAGTGATGATGATGTTTCTACTGTGTTCCAGGTCCATCATGTTCCATATGTTAATGACCCTGATAAAGAAGAGGTGATGTATGGAACATGTAGAGTAGACATGGGCAGATGGGCGGGGCATGGCCTTTGCTTCATAATTTTATATATATGGCCAGGTCATGATTGCATTGGATGTCTGGCTGGGATATTAAAATAGTCTGCGAGGATGTTGCACATTGTTGTAATGGAGGATCAGGTTTAGATCTTTACATATAAGTTTAAAGCACATTATCAAATTGAACTTTAATTGATGTATACTGCAGTAGGTAGTGGTTCCAACTTTAGAGTCTCCAGTCGTATAGAATAACTAACAAAAGAATCAAGTCCACATATATTGTATAAACCACGTCAACCTTTGCGGCAACATTTGTCTAGAAATCAGTCCAAGACATCAACAGATCAGAAAGGACTATCAGAGAGGACATCAAAAACAACCAGAAAACATATTTTTTCCGAAGATGTGTGATATGAATGATGAACAGAACCGACGAATGCCAATATGCAAACTTCCAAATTCTGGAATTGATTCAACATCTACAAGATATAGTAGGCCTTCCTGATACTGTGACTGTGCAGCTGTGTGAGCTTGAATCTCGCAACAGTGAGGATTTGGTCTACTTTTCTTCTTACCAACAGTAAGGCTGTAAGGATAGCGAATTTCTCTAGTCTTCTGCATTTTTATCACCAATCACTAATGGAGTTAACAATCATTAAAGTTATTGACTGTAAGTTGCTGTGCTGTTAGGTTAAGCCTACCCTGCGCCTGCATACATGTCATGTCACACAGGTTACACTGCTGCACTGGTCACCCATTCTCACCAAGCTCTATAAGCACTAAGCAGCAAAGCCTACTGCTACACCCTACTGCTGGCAGGCTGGTGATGTTGTAAAGACTGGCAAAATTTGAGGTTTTGTCTCAAATTTGAGGTTTAACCTCAAATTTCAATTTTCGCCCCCAATAAAAGCATGTTTGCATCGGTGAAATATTTTATTGCATCGATAAAAGTTCTTATTTTACATTATATTTTAACATATTAAAAGTAGAAGTTGCTCCAACAGTTTCCCTAAGTCGCAGCAACACTCGATATTATGAGCCTAAAAATACCTCAAATTTGAACAAAAAACCCCAATATTCGACAGTCTATTACCAGAATTCGAAATTTGGGGTAACCCCAAAATTGATGATCTCCCTGACTGTACGGAATAAAAAGTTATCTCACTTTTGAAATATTATCAGAATTAGGCGTAATGGAACGCCAAATTATGTCCACAGAAAAAGGAACGCCAGATTATGTCCTTGGGGTGTTTATTGATTGACAGTCAGACAGTAGGTATCCTGTGCTGAGCGCTGTCAGGCTGTAATAGGTGCGAGACTGATCTAGGCTAATTATAAAGGGATGGCTTGCCTATGGCTGGGTTGACTGTTTGTAAGGTATAGCTTACTGGTGACTGGCGCCCAATGTCTGGGGCAGGTTAATGAATATAGGGCAGATGTGACCTGGCTTTTCTTTCACACCTACAGACTGGGGTATTATGTATATGCAGGTCTGCAGGTGTGTGCTGTGCTTGTATTACAGTATTATTACATCAATAGATGTTGGTTTGACTATGTGCCTGTGCTGTGTGCCATGTATCTTTGGCCAGATAGTATAATGTTTTCCGTTTTTATTCAGTTTATTTTGTTTGACCATTTTAATGTATAATGTCATAAATTTTAAATTATATTTTGTGACTACAGTGGCCCACAGCGGCCATACCAGCATAAGTAAAAACGTTAATTGCATGACTTCCATTAAAGTATTTACGCGGATTTCTGCAACAATCGTGTAAATAAAATAAATTAATAGCTGATTAATACATTTGGGCAGCTTTGAATTGAAGTACACCTTCCTGCCTTCTTATTGAGACCTATATAAATAAAATACGGTAATAAATTAATTAACTTAATTATTGTGAATTCATTCACAATAATTAACTTAATTAATATAATATAAGTTAATTAATTAATTATTGAGTAATTACATATTCCCGGATATAACAGAATAAGTTGTGCTCGTTGTGCTGTTGTGCTCGTGCTTCATCCTTCATGTAGGCCTACATCAGAGCTAAAAAGTCTATGCCGGTAAAATGTAAAATAACGAGCTAAGCTCAACCACCTGCCTCCTGCACTGGATACATACATACATAGCCTCATTAGTC
>JAUCBJ010007735.1:0-10941 GCA_032718475.1 Nemertoderma westbladi
CAGACCTTTGGCAGTTTAACCCGCCAAATTAGAATGTCTTCTAGATAATAAATCTGTTTTTTAGTCTATGACAAGTATTTGATTCACTACACTAGTCGAAACCAATCCGTGCGCGACCATTCACCCGCTGGATATTCCCGGGAGATTGGGTTCGACGGTTTAATTTTTATTGCTATGTAAGCCTAATGTATTATTCGACTGACAGTATTATATAATCTCTGACAATATTATTCACCTTCGGTAATATTAACAGTTCCTTTAGGACGTGGCGCTTTATCTATATAAACAGAGTTATGACTTAAACTACTCACAACGATATGGCTTAATTATAATTCACATATATGGCGCATTCTTTAGGAATGCTTCTTTAACAGACTCACTCATACACAATGCTGCACAATACTGCACACTAATCTGACAATCTTCACTGATTTTAGTCACATATAAAAGGAACACAGGCTGACTCATGTAGGGTCTATCAAATAACATTAGATTCACTTCAAACCACTTTAACATAAGTCACAATCGTTTATCTGTAACCCTTCTCTCTTACCTTCGGTATATCAAGAACATTGGGTTTCGGGGTTGTTTATCGTTATTCCAAATATAATAATTCATCAACCATATTATGAAGAAGTGACAGTAAATAGCAGTATAAAACAACAACTGAACACTGATTGTTACGAGTTTGCAATGTTTCAGCAGTCAGGATGTATCATCCGTCAGCAGTCAGCAGTGAGATATTTACAGAGTGATATTTAGCAGTTAAAGGATATATGCCCTTTATAATTAAACCTACCAGTGTACGACTAAAAAACAGTACAGCACAAAACTTCTAAGCCGTTCTTTCTTTGGCTCAAGACTGAATGTAAACACTGCACATAGGCATTGCGTCATTTCTCGGAAATTTTCTGTACAAGGAGCCACAAAAACGCTCTCATTGGCTGACTGAACTGAGAGACGCCGTAGAACAAAGGAAATCAACACGTATGAATGTCAGCTGTTAACCGTAGTCATAGTAACTACTGTTCAAGAGTAGCTATCACCCCTTTGCGTCACGAATTGCCATAGAATCACAAAATATGCCTTTCACAGTACACATACGGAGGAAATAGGTCTTAGATCCTCTAAAAACACCGATACAGCAATAATACGGTCTCTTACACTTATTAAATCAACTACAGAGTATTTTAATGTAAAAGATAATAAAAATAACGGGGCAATTCAGCAAAGGCTTTTACAATAATACTTAGTACTGACCTCTGTATAATGGATATGGACAACTTAATATTACTAACTGCTAAGTATATATCTCTAATACTTCTGTGATAAAACGGCACAAATAAGTATTATTTTTGTTAGAACAAAATAAATTGCTTAGACTTATACTAGTGGAATTTATTTCCTTATACTTAGCTCGTAATTGATTAGTTAGTGGGCAATGTAGTAGGACGTGGGTTTCGTCTTGGATTGAGTTGCTGTCGCACTGGCAAACTCGGAGCTCGTGTGGTTTGCCACTCCACCTTCCCGTTTCGACAGCTTGCCTGTGGGACATTAGTCTTATGCGACCAAAGCTAATTCTGAGGTTGTCTGGAACATATTTGGTACGATTCCTAGAAATATCGTGACACTTCAGGTCCGGGTTCAATGTGTTGCAATATGTCAGGTACTTCGTTGCCACAGTGGGTTTTTCCAGAATTCTAGAACGAACTGTCGCCCAGGGATCTGTATCGTCAAAGTTCAACGCATTCTGAATAAAGCGAAATCCAGGGGATTGTGCTGCCATGCACATTTCAAAAGCCAAATTAAATGGGATTTCCATATCAGGGTTCTTAAGAATCTTTGTTATAAACGTCTTCCTAGCGTGCAATATTCGATATGACAATGGGGCAAAGCCAGCTTCCATAAGGCATAGGTCAATGGTGTTTGAATGCGAACTGATAGTAAGCATTTTACCATTCTATCGAAATACTTCTGTATTACTCCAGTGCTGTCTGTAAACCATGATTCAGCGCTATACAATAGCGAGGCCATCACGCAGGCTTCAAAGACTTGTCGCTTGAATACAAACGGGACCATATAATTTTTAGCACAAAAAATCGCAAATTTGTTCGCTGTTTCCTCCAACTTTGGTTCCAACAATTTAACAGTGATTGGTATCGGCCATCGACTGTGAACATTGCGCCTAAATAAATATAATGTGTACACAGCTTAATAGTAGTGCCGTTGTAAGTTATCGGCTCACAATCTGGTTCGTTCCCATTAATGACGAAGAATTTTGTCTTTTTATCGTTTATTGACATGCCGTACAACTCACAATATTTGAATAAAGCAGCTAGTACCTTTCGTTCTAAGGATTTTCGGGTACAGGCAAAGATAACTGTGTCGTCCATTAGCAACAAAACCGAGATCAATCCAAGGAAACCATTCTCACTACAAGCATTCTTGATCATTATTACCATCTTGTTTAAATAGAAACAAAATAATACACCACTAGATGGTGCACCTTGTCGAACCCCTATCATTGTAATAAGAACCGTCGTTTTAAGTACACTCTTAGTAGATGTGTATAAAGCACAAACTACAAACAGAAAACGTTTGCCGCAACCCATCAAACGGAGCTCATTGATTAGTTTATCACGGGGTACTCGATCATACTCCTTACTGAAATCCACAAATAAGACAAATAATCTATACTTTTTAGAGATAGCTAAATCAATTAACAATCGGAGACATATAATGTGCTCTAAGCAACCTCTTCCTTTCTGTGCACCTGCCTGACACTTGTCTAGAAAAGTCCATAACAGAAACCGTTTAGCTATAATAATATCGAAGAGTTTAGCCACACTGGTCATTATTGAGATTCCGCGAAAGCATCTACATATACTTCTAACTCCACTCTTAAAGTAAAGCATCTACTCGTGTTCCACGACGGTGATGCACAACTGTAGTCAAATATTGCGTTGAATATGGATAAGAGTAGCAGTAGCCATGAGCCCGGTAGGTATACACTTCGACCCTTCTCCAGTTATCACCGCCTTATTGTGGCCAAGGTAAGACTTAGTCTGCGTGCTAGCAGAACAACAAAATCTGCCTTGCCGCGGCATGACTGGTCCTCTCTGTTGCAACAGCCAAGTGTGAGATCCAGCTCCACACTACAACTGAGCAACAGGTATGAGGTTCTTGCCTCTGAGGCGGCAGATCACTGTGAGGGCTATACTGCCTTCACAGAAGCAGTTAAGTTTGCAGCTGCAGAAACAGTTCCTGTATACCCTCGAAACAGGAAAAGGGCCCCCTGGACTGACAACAAAATTCAGAAGTGCCGAAATGACCTCTATAAGGCGCAGAAAGAGTCCCGACTCAAACAGACAACAGCGGCCAAGAATGCAGTTAAGGCTGCATCTAGGTCCCTGAACAGGCAGTACTCTGTTAATATACAGGAGCTAATAAACCAACAGGTTGATGCCATCAATGATGCTGACGACAGATGATGGACGACACAATCATCCCAGGCATGGAAATCGATCAACTTGCTTACTGGTCGGAAAAGCCAACCAACCACCAAGGTTAAGGCTGAATCACCAGCCGATGGCTTCAATGGTTGGAAGGCCCACTTTGAAAAGCTCTTCAATAATGACAGGGTATTGCCTGATAACTTTATAGAAGTAAAAGTGTCTGAGTCTGTACTCCCAGATATTCCCATTGGCGATATCTCCTTTGCAGAAGTGAAGGCTGCTGCAAAGAGTATTAAGACCAATCGTGTTAGTGGAGTAGATGGTGTTCCCCCTGAGGTCTTTAAAATACCTGAGTGTTTAAAGCTCATCTATCCCATCATAGTAGACATGCATCGAACAACGAGAGTCCCACAAGAAATGAAAAAAATAAGTTGGTGCCAGTTCCCAAGAAGGGCAACAATCTATGGTTCTTTTCGGGGAATCTCATTGATCTCGATTGCTGCAAAGCTATACAATAGAATTCTATTAAATCGTATCAGGGATCCCATTGAGAGACTGCTCCGTGGAAATCAGAATGGGTTCCGCAAAAGGTCGTGGGACCATGGAGCCCATTTAGCACTTAGAACCATAATTAAAGAGTTATCAAAAAAGAAAGACAGGCCTCTCTGGCTGTTATCTTTGTTGACTTCTCCAAGGCCTTTGATTCAGTCTCTCGCTCCCGTATGTTCAGCATACTTTAATTATATGGGACTCCTGATGAAATTATTGCAGCAATCAGATCAGTATACGATGGTTCGACAACATTTGTGTCTACTGTTGACGGTGACACAGAACCATTTGAAGTGTTATGGGGTGTCCTCCAGGGAGACACACTTGCACCATTCTTGTTCATACTACTAGGATCGGCATGCTGCATTGCAGCTGCATTTTTAAGAATGCTGTGCCGGCTTGTCAACAAAATTGCACCGCCACAACTCCCTATCACCCATGACATTTGCTAGATCATCCGCATCTCTAAGGCCAGTGTCCTTTAAGATGCGTCTCAAGAAAGTCATGGGCTGTCCACCATGCTTATTCACTCCATGAGGCTGCCAAAGTACAAGATTATGCACTGGCTGGTCCTCACGGCGAAAGCAATGTCCTGCAAAGCGGAGGCGATTTTGTTCTAGTGTCAAGCTTGGGGGAACCAATGAGACACCTCCAATGTTATATAGTGTCTGGTTGGAGATGTGTGCATTGTACTTGACACAATGTACCCGGCGTAGCATTCTTGTGAATGTGCCATCCAGAGATTTGGTGTCCTCAGCAGTTAGAGCCCAGCATGGACTCCCGTAGAGGAGTACTGGAACTACTGCTGCTCTAAATAATCGGACCTTAAGTTTCCGATTAATTCTAGGTGACTTCCAAATCCTGGAAAGCCTATTCAAGGCTTCCCATGCCTTTCCCTTACGTATTCTTGTTCATAATTGTGGTTGACTATGTTCTACACATGTCCTTAGATCATCATAATGGTGATGGGGTGATGATAACTCCACCTACTGGCTCCAGAAGTCGAGAAAATCCTGCCAAGTACCTAACTGATCTAGACTTTGCTGATGACTTAGGAGTACTCTCAGAATCACTAGAGGGAGCCCAACGGCTCCTCAGCTCATTAGATTAGAACATGCTGCTTCTAGTGTTGGTCTTTTTATTAACTCCAGAAAGACCAAAATTTTGACAGTTAACTTTGAAAGTCCTCAGCAAGTCTCTGATCGGATGAGCATAAGCTCAAAAGATGGTATGCTTGAGCATGTGGACGACTTCTGTTACCTGGGGTCATGGATCCGGAAGTCAGGTGAGGACCTTCGAATACGCAAGGGCAGCCTTAACGTAAGGGCCTACGTAAGGGGTACTACTGCAGTAATCCACGTAGGGGTACTACTGCAGTAATCCACGTAGGGGTACTACTGCAGTAATCCACGTAGGGGTACTACTGCAGTAATCCACGTAGGGGTACTACTGCAGTAATCCACGTAGGGGTACTACTGCAGTAATCCATGTAGGGGTACTACTGCAGTAATCCACGTAGGGGTACTACTGCAGTAATCCATGTAGGGGTACTACTGCAGTAATTCACGTAGGGGTACTACTGCAGTAATCCACGTAGGGGTACTACTGCAGGTTTCTGTAGAGAAACAATTTCAAATGAAACGAAAACTAAATATAACATGTAAAATGTAAGTTTATCATTATTATATTGGCATATTTGTGACACTCGCCGGGTGCATTAATACGGTTGGTACAGGTTAGTACCGGTTGGTCCCGGTTGGTATACCTGTTAGTATAATGCAGAATAAGATACATAATTTTACTTTATTAAAGGTCGACTTACGAGCATTATCGAAGTTGCTTTTGAGTTTCCGATAAAAGCGTTCCCTCGTCTCCCATTGACTGAGAGCCAGACGGATGTCCCTAGCTGTAATCTCGTTCCGCGCACTTAGGGCTTCCACTAACTCGGAGGTTAACATCTCCACGTTGTAGTGAGCCTCGCGTAGTAGTGTAAACAGACGTTTACCTAACTCCTTATCGATGACTAAAGGTGTAAAACAAACAAACCTTTACAGAGTTAGGCCTACACTTAATATGGAACATAGAACAGCCAGTATTATTCTAGAATTTTTAAATTTTGCACTTTTTAGATAAAGATGCTTTAAAGATTTTAAAGACTTTAAAGGGGATGCACTTTATTTCTTCATTAATTTGACTGAAATTCAACAACTAAGCCTAATTATGTTTCACCGGATTAAATAATTATAAACGAGTTTGTGAGTTTTTAAAAAACCACGAGGACCAAATATGATCTGAGTTTCGTTTGCGTTTTATCCTTGTCCTACAAATAATTAAAACTCAGGCTCAAATATTTATTGAAGTTTAAATAATCATCGAAAAATAATAAAAAACCGGTTAAAAAGTTAAGTTCAATAATGATTTATAAAAAAATAAACTATTGTGGTCATGTTCTAGGATAAAATATTTGGTATACGTTTTTTTGAATACTACAGTACAATTACGGCAATGATTAATTATTAATTAATACACTTATGGATGGAGACAAAGCGTCCCATCGGTTGGTGCTGCAACATATAACAATGTTCATCATACTTTCAGTTTACGGCTTTCCTAAGGAAATAGTTGCAGTAGGAGTACCGGTACTCTCAGAATCACTAGAGGGAGCCCAACAGCTCCTGCTATGGAAGTCCATGCTGGGCTCTAACTGTTGATGATACAAAATCTCTGGATTGCACATATATTAAAATGCTACGTCTGGTTCACTGTGTCAAGTACAATGCACAATGTCACAATGCACAATCTCATCGACAGCTGAGATGTGTCTTGCCATATTTCCAGTCTAATGTTTTCGATTATACCTAGTGTAGTTGTCGAATGTTTTCGGTTATACCTAGTGTAGTTGTCGAATGTTTTCGGTTATACCTAGTGTAGTTGTCGAATGTTTTCGGTTATACCTAGTGTAGTTGTCGAATGTTTTCGGTTATACCTAGTGTAGTTGTCGAATGTTTTCGGTTATACCTAGTGTAGTTGTCGAATGTTTTCGGTTATACCTAGTGTAGTTGTCGAATGTTTTCGGTTATACCTAGTGTAGTTGTCGAATGTTTTCGGTTATACCTAGTGTAGTTGTCGAATGTTTTCGGTTATACCTAGTGTAGTTGTCGAATGTTTTCGGTTATACCTAGTGTAGTTGTCGAATGTTTTCGGTTATACCTAGTGTAGTTGTCGAATGTTTTCGGTTATACCTAGTGTAGTTGTCGAATGTTTTCGGTTATACCTAGTGTAGTTGTCGAATGTTTTCGGTTATACCTAGTGTAGTTGTCGAATGTTTTCGGTTATACCTAGTGTAGTTGTCGAATGTTTTCGGTTATACCTAGTGTAGTTGTCGAATGTTTTCGGTTATACCTAGTGTAGTTGTCGAATGTTTTCGGTTATACCTAGTGTAGTTGTCGAATGTTTTCGGTTATACCTAGTGTAGTTGTCGAATGTTTTCGGTTATACCTAGTGTAGTTGTCGAATGTTTTCGGTTATACCTAGTGTAGTTGTCGAATGTTTTCGGTTATACCTAGTGTAGTTGTCGAATGTTTTCGGTTATACCTAGTGTAGTTGTCGAATGTTTTCGGTTATACCTAGTGTAGTTGTCGAATGTTTTCGGTTATACCTAGTGTAGTTGTCGAATGTTTTCGGTTATACCTAGTGTAGTTGTCGAATGTTTTCGGTTATACCTAGTGTAGTTGTCGAATGTTTTCGGTTATACCTAGTGTAGTTGTCGAATGTTTTCGGTTATACCTAGTGTAGTTGTCGAATGTTTTCGGTTATACCTAGTGTAGTTGTCGAATGTTTTCGGTTATACCTAGTGTAGTTGTCGAATGTTTTCGGTTATACCTAGTGTAGTTGTCGAATGTTTTCGGTTATACCTAGTGTAGTTGTCGAATGTTTTCGGTTATACCTAGTGTAGTTGTCGAATGTTTTCGGTTATACCTAGTGTAGTTGTCGAATGTTTTCGGTTATACCTAGTGTAGTTGTCGAATGTTTTCGGTTATACCTAGTGTAGTTGTCGAATGTTTTCGGTTATACCTAGTGTAGTTGTCGAATGTTTTCGGTTATACCTAGTGTAGTTGTCGAATGTTTTCGGTTATACCTAGTGTAGTTGTCGAATGTTTTCGGTTATACCTAGTGTAGTTGTCGAATGTTTTCGGTTATACCTAGTGTAGTTGTCGAATGTTTTCGGTTATACCTAGTGTAGTTGTCGAATGTTTTCGGTTATACCTAGTGTAGTTGTCGAATGTTTTCGGTTATACCTAGTGTAGTTGTCGAATGTTTTCGGTTATACCTAGTGTAGTTGTCGAATGTTTTCGGTTATACCTAGTGTAGTTGTCGAATGTTTTCGGTTATACCTAGTGTAGTTGTCGAATGTTTTCGGTTATACCTAGTGTAGTTGTCGAATGTTTTCGGTTATACCTAGTGTAGTTGTCGAATGTTTTCGGTTATACCTAGTGTAGTTGTCGAATGTTTTCGGTTATACCTAGTGTAGTTGTCGAATGTTTTCGGTTATACCTAGTGTAGTTGTCGAATGTTTTCGGTTATACCTAGTGTAGTTGTCGAATGTTTTCGGTTATACCTAGTGTAGTTGTCGAATGTTTTCGGTTATACCTAGTGTAGTTGTCGAATGTTTTCGGTTATACCTAGTGTAGTTGTCGAATGTTTTCGGTTATACCTAGTGTAGTTGTCGAATGTTTTCGGTTATACCTAGTGTAGTTGTCGAATGTTTTCGGTTATACCTAGTGTAGTTGTCGAATGTTTTCGGTTATACCTAGTGTAGTTGTCGAATGTTTTCGGTTATACCTAGTGTAGTTGTCGAATGTTTTCGGTTATACCTAGTGTAGTTGTCGAATGTTTTCGGTTATACCTAGTGTAGTTGTCGAATGTTTTCGGTTATACCTAGTGTAGTTGTCGAATGTTTTCGGTTATACCTAGTGTAGTTGTCGAATGTTTTCGGTTATACCTAGTGTAGTTGTCGAATGTTTTCGGTTATACCTAGTGTAGTTGTCGAATGTTTTCGGTTATACCTAGTGTAGTTGTCGAATGTTTTCGGTTATACCTAGTGTAGTTGTCGAATGTTTTCGGTTATACCTAGTGTAGTTGTCGAATGTTTTCGGTTATACCTAGTGTAGTTGTCGAATGTTTTCGGTTATACCTAGTGTAGTTGTCGAATGTTTTCGGTTATACCTAGTGTAGTTGTCGAATGTTTTCGGTTATACCTAGTGTAGTTGTCGAATGTTTTCGGTTATACCTAGTGTAGTTGTCGAATGTTTTCGGTTATACCTAGTGTAGTTGTCGAATGTTTTCGGTTATACCTAGTGTAGTTGTCGAATGTTTTCGGTTATACCTAGTGTAGTTGTCGAATGTTTTCGGTTATACCTAGTGTAGTTGTCGAATGTTTTCGGTTATACCTAGTGTAGTTGTCGAATGTTTTCGGTTATACCTAGTGTAGTTGTCGAATGTTTTCGGTTATACCTAGTGTAGTTGTCGAATGTTTTCGGTTATACCTAGTGTAGTTGTCGAATGTTTTCGGTTATACCTAGTGTAGTTGTCGAATGTTTTCGGTTATACCTAGTGTAGTTGTCGAATGTTTTCGGTTATACCTAGTGTAGTTGTCGAATGTTTTCGGTTATACCTAGTGTAGTTGTCGAATGTTTTCGGTTATACCTAGTGTAGTTGTCGAATGTTTTCGGTTATACCTAGTGTAGTTGTCGAATGTTTTCGGTTATACCTAGTGTAGTTGTCGAATGTTTTCGGTTATACCTAGTGTAGTTGTCGAATGTTTTCGGTTATACCTAGTGTAGTTGTCGAATGTTTTCGGTTATACCTAGTGTAGTTGTCGAATGTTTTCGGTTATACCTAGTGTAGTTGTCGAATGTTTTCGGTTATACCTAGTGTAGTTGTCGAATGTTTTCGGTTATACCTAGTGTAGTTGTCGAATGTTTTCGGTTATACCTAGTGTAGTTGTCGAATGTTTTCGGTTATACCTAGTGTAGTTGTCGAATGTTTTCGGTTATACCTAGTGTAGTTGTCGAATGTTTTCGGTTATACCTAGTGTAGTTGTCGAATGTTTTCGGTTATACCTAGTGTAGTTGTCGAATGTTTTCGGTTATACCTAGTGTAGTTGTCGAATGTTTTCGGTTATACCTAGTGTAGTTGTCGAATGTTTTCGGTTATACCTAGTGTAGTTGTCGAATGTTTTCGGTTATACCTAGTGTAGTTGTCGAATGTTTTCGGTTATACCTAGTGTAGTTGTCGAATGTTTTCGGTTATACCTAGTGTAGTTGTCGAATGTTTTCGGTTATACCTAGTGTAGTTGTCGAATGTTTTCGGTTATACCTAGTGTAGTTGTCGAATGTTTTCGGTTATACCTAGTGTAGTTGTCGAATGTTTTCGGTTATACCTAGTGTAGTTGTCGAATGTTTTCGGTTATACCTAGTGTAGTTGTCGAATGTTTTCGGTTATACCTAGTGTAGTTGTCGAATGTTTTCGGTTATACCTAGTGTAGTTGTCGAATGTTTTCGGTTATACCTAGTGTAGTTGTCGAATGTTTTCGGTTATACCTAGTGTAGTTGTCGAATGTTTTCGGTTATACCTAGTGTAGTTGTCGAATGTTTTCGGTTATACCTAGTGTAGTTGTCGAATGTTTTCGGTTATACCTAGTGTAGTTGTCGAATGTTTTCGGTTATACCTAGTGTAGTTGTCGAATGTTTTCGGTTATACCTAGTGTAGTTGTCGAATGTTTTCGGTTATACCTAGTGTAGTTGTCGAATGTTTTCGGTTATACCTAGTGTAGTTGTCGAATGTTTTCGGTTATACCTAGTGTAGTTGTCGAATGTTTTCGGTTATACCTAGTGTAGTTGTCGAATGTTTTCGGTTATACCTAGTGTAGTTGTCG
>JAUCBJ010007736.1:0-45811 GCA_032718475.1 Nemertoderma westbladi
ACCGGGCTATAAAATGTTGTACAAATACCGGGGGGGGGGGTCATATTGACCCCCCCTTCTAAAATCTACAAATATTTACGAAAACGTCTGATTTTTTGTTTGTACGTAGGTATCACTTGTCTGGATCCGACCGAAAAAAAAATTTCGAAAAAATGTACTGGGGTGGTTATATTGCGGCACCAAAATTACAAGTAGTGCACAATTTTCACAAAATTTGAAAGTTACATTTTCGGCTAATTATTTTTCAATACAGGTTTTCTGGGGTGTAAAATACATTGGAAAATATTTAAAAATGATATGATTACTATAAATGGCTGTTTAGTCCTCTCTGCGTAGGAAAAAAATGAAAAAAACAAGTAACCAGCACTTTTCAGTTAGAACACAAAATTTTTAATTCACTTATACGATGCTATAAATTCACATTTTCAGGTTTTCGAGGGCGCTGATTCTAATGGAATACATTTCTAATATGCCAGATCATTGCTACTTGTATTTTTCGGCGTAATTTGGCAAATTTTGGTGCTAGCACCAAATTTCGTACCCATCACCAAAAAGTACAAGTTTGCGATGTCCAGTACTGTTTTTATTGATTCCATCGGATTCAGGACCCTCATAAACCCGTATAACGCAAGAAACAAGGTGATACTATCTACTGATCAATTTGCATATTTTCCAAAATTTGGTGCTGGCACAACAATTTTCACCCACCGGCGAAAAATACAAGTTTGAGAACTCTTATGAAATTTTTACTGATTCCATTAAATTCAGAACCATCACAAACCCGTATAACGCAAGAAACAAGGTGACACAATCAATTGATATATTTGATGGTTTTCAAAATTTGGTGCTAGCACCACATTTTGCACCCACATCCGAAAAATACAAGTTTGAGATGTCTAGTTCGATAATTATATATTCCATTTAATTCAGAACGGCCATAAACCTCTAAAACGCAAGAAATAAATTGTCACAAGCAATTTTATCTATTGAATGGATTTTCAAAATTTCGTGCTAGCACCAAAATTTGCACACAGCACCGAAAAATACAAGTTTGATACTCTTGGTGCAACTCGTATATATTTCATCGAATCCAGAACCCCAAAAAACCCCAATTGCGTAAAAAACAAGTTTCAAACAATCAATTTACAAAATTGACGTATTTCAAAATTTGGTGCTGGCACCAAAATTTGGCACCCACCGAAAAAAACAAGTTTGAAATTTCTAAATCAATTTATATGAATTCCATCCAATTTCTAACCCCAAAAAACCGGTGTAAATCAAAAATAGAGATGTTACAATTCATATTTAATGAAATGTAATTTTCAAAAAACGTCTCAAAAAAAGTGCCAAAAGTAGGGTTAAAAAATGGTGCTATAACTCGAAAAGTACAAAAAAATTTTTTGAAAACGGTTTTCACTACTAGGAAGACAATAGATTTTTCGGAAAAGTTATAAAATTTAAGATTCCCAACTGCGTTTGTTTCAGAATTATAATAAAAAAACCACGGAAGGTGTCATATTGACCCCCCCCCCCCCCGGGTTTAACCCTTTGAGGACCGCAAGGGTTCCAGAAGTGCCACATTTGATTCAAGTGAATATTTGGGGTCAAGACCCATATAAAAACATAAAAACAAAAGGACTTTGAAAAATTTCAATGCCTTCATAGAAATCTGAGCCGGGATCCCGGAGTCCCTATGGTCCTTAAGGTGAACCTGGGCATTTTTCAATAAAATCAACGAAAAGGTAGAAATTGTTGGAAATTATGATGAACTGGTCAGTCCAAAATAGCTGGCAGTATATGTGTACACAAAAACGTGCCAAGAAGAAGGTCCAAGGTTTTAGGAATTCCTGGAAATTCTGAAAAACAGCAGAAATTTCTGAAAAAAATTTAAAAAAATTAACGATTGCGAAAATAGCTAAAATTATTATTAACTGGAAAGTGGAAATGCAAGCTAGAGTAGGGCCATTATATTATATACCAAAGTAACAACTATTTTTAGTTAAACTAAATTTAGCACAGGTAGGCCGATAAACAATATAGGCTACTGAGAAAATTACAAAAGAATGAAATTATGAAAATTATTTATAACTGGAAATTCCCACTAAGAACTATTATATACAGGTACCGCCGGGTACCAATGTAACAATTATTGCAGATTATAATAGTAGAATCAATCTAGGCCCTATATAGTATAGATCTATATAGAAACCTATATAATCAAATTAGGCCTATACAACAGTTAAAGTTTAGACTAATTATGGTACTCTTCGAAGCAATTGCGAGCATTGATTCCGGGATTAACGTGTTTGGGGGCCTCCACATAATACAGTAAAACTGTCAGGCTGTTAGCCTAATATATAAGTAACACACGTCATACTGTAAACCAATTGAGGGAAAGGAGCAGGTTACAGAGGCAGGCTTTTCTAACCAAAACAATAAACGGCCACTTTCTGACTTTACCACAGTACCGTTACAGTACGTGGAGGCCCTGAAACACGTTAGTCCTGCGATTCCAGATACAGAGATACAATGCAAAAATGTACTTGACAGGCTTTACATCTAATATTATCGATCTTCTGCTTAGCACACTGGGCACATCTGCCTCGCCCATCATCTAGCTGAGGCATGTGGGCATTCAGAGCATAAGAAACAATTGGTGGAAGAATCTTCTTGCGGTAATTGGTGGGAGCTTCCCTAGTACGGCTGCAGAAGTTTCCAATAGACACTGTTCGAGATTAAGTTTATAATCTAGCAGTCGGGACTTTTCACTGGTTAGTTGTTCCTGGACTCGGAAGGAATTAACAACACTGACATCCAATAGATCAAATATTAATCGTAAATAAAACCGGAACCTGGACTTTCGATACAACTCGTAGCTGGCCTTCATCTGATCACAGAGATCTACCCCACTCACGACTTGGTTGTAGACTTGGACTGATTTTGGACAATAGTATGGACAGCTTATCAGAAGTCCCAGCTTGGTGTTTGGCGCCTCTTTACAACTACAGTTTCTCTAGGGTTGATGAAATTATCCAACATATAAACAGAACGATTATCAACCCACTTGGTGGCGACGAGTGATCCTGAAGCAACGCCAATCAATATCTCCTCTCTTAATTTCCTTATCATCTTTGAGCATATCAACAGGAAATTGTTTGCGGTTTACTCGACAAGTACCCACTTGATTACAAGTTAATTTCAGTTAATTTTTGGACAAGATTAGGACTAGTGAATAATTTATCAGAGCCAGAGGCAATGTAATGTAATGAATACCAGTAGTATAGCCTAGGCTGCTAACCTATGTCCTGTATGAATAGAATATCTGAACATAGGCCTATATAACATTAAGTTACTAATAGTTGGGCCAAATTATTACCTACAGCCGGCCCGGCCCTACTTAGCAGCCCTGGTTAGGCTGTTTAGCTACTACTGTAACAAGTAGCTAATTCAGTAATTGAATTCCGTCGGCAATAGGCCTGACTGCCAGACAGCTGATACAGTGACCGGTAAAGATGATTGAGAAAACGAACCACCTTAAATGAACGGGTAGGCTAATTTGTAGACAATGAATGTATCTGTAAGGGCCATTAAACGCAGCCAATCATCGCCGATACCTTGAAAACACTGTCCGGTGTTCAGACAGGCATGTGCATTGAACAACAAGATGATGCAACCAAGCACATCCTGACTTTGGAGAACAAGGTACCGATGGCGACAGAAGTCCTGTTATTTCAACTCATTTGATTAAAAAGTTACTTACGGACAGCGGGACTCCCAGATCCCGCAAACGGAAACAGCTGGCATTTTTTCCCTGTAATATGTATAAAAATTTTGTTTGTTGTTTTGAATAAAGGGAAGGTGTGTCTATTTAATTTCAGTAATTACTGCACTTAATGACTAATTGTATCAGAACTACAGTTCTCCAAACATTGTCAAAGTAAAAAAAATATTATTCAAATTTGAGATTATACAAAAACTTAACAAATAATAAAATTTGTGAAATTTCGCTGGGATGAGTTGCTCTCATCTATAATTAGTCCACTAAAACAAATATTTCGTCCGAAGTGCGAAAATCAACTTCAGGAGCTTAGCTTTTGTGTTTGGGACTCCGGAGTCCCGCAGTCCGCAAAGGGTTAATAGGGTTAATGCAAGTCTGCATCAATCACCTACTTCGCCCTGGGTCTATAGCAATAGTGTTAACCGAAATTCCGTCCATCTTCAGGATTTTATCTCTGGAAATGGATTGTTTTCGGCTGGAACCCAGTTCAAGAAGCGAACTGGAAAGCTATGGACTCATAGTGGACCCAGTGGTCACAAGTCCCAGATAGACCATATCCTGTTTCGTAGGAAATACAGGAGCTCAATACAAGACTGTAATGCATTTACACTACGACCCTTCTCCATTGATCACCGCCTTATTGTGGCCAAGCCAAGATGACTTAGGATTACTCTCAAAATCACTAGAGGGAGCCCAACGGCTCCTCAGCTCATTAGAACATGCTGCTTCTAGTGTTGGTCTTTTTATTAACTCCAGAAAGACCAAAATTTTGACAGTTAACTTTGAAAGTCCTCAGCAGGTCTCTGATCGCATGAGCATAAGCTCAAAAGATGGTATGCTTAAGCATGTGGATGACTTCTGTTACCTGGGATCATGGATCCGGAAGTCAGGTGAGGACCTTCGAATACGTAAGGAAAAGGCATGGGCAGCCTTGAATAGGCTTTCCAGGATTTGGAAGTCAACGAGAATTAATCGGAAACTAAAGGTCCGATTATTTAGAGCAGCAGTAGTTCCAGTACTCCTCTATGGGAGTCCATGCTGGGCTCTAACTGCTGAGGACACCAAATCTCTGGATGGCACATTCACAAGAATGCTACGCCGGGTTCATTGTGTCAAGTACAATGCACACATCTCCAACCAGACACTATATAACATTGGAGGTGTCTCATTGGTTCCCCCAGCTTGACACTAGAACAAAATCGCCTCCGCTTTGCAGGACATTGCTTTCGCCGTGAGGACCAGCCAGTGCATAATCTTGTATTTTGGCAGCCTCATGGAGTGAATAAGCATGGTGGACAGCCCATGACTTTCTTGAGACGCATCTTAAAGGACACTGGCCTTGAAGATACGGATGATCTAGCAAATGTCATGGGTGATAGGGAGTTGTGGCGGTGCAATTTTGTCGATAAGCCGGCACAGCATTCTTAAAAATGCAGCTGCAATGCAGCATGCCGATCCTAGTAGTAATTAATTGGATAAAATTTTTTTTGTTTTTTTTTATACATTTCAAGGAAATGTAACAATTTTTTTAATACAATTAATTTTATATACAATTTTTAGCATACAATTTTTTTGTATTAAATTTTTTGTATACAATTAATTCTATACATTTTTATTGTTTTTGTATACATTTCAAGGATTTGTAGAGTTAAGCAGCTACGCCTTAACCATGTGCATCAAGTGTATAATGGTAAATGTCCCAATTACCTAAAACAAAAATTCAACAGAGTACGCGATACTCACTCTTACCTCCGTGTGCAATGTAAAAATAGGTACAATAGTGCTACAGTAAGTTTTTTAGTTTATTAATTATTTACTATTTATACTGTAATTACGTTTTTAATAAATTGTTCTGTACATTACATCTTTATCTTTGAGTCGGACATTGTCACGCTCTCGGTAAAGTTGTACATGTACATAGTGTAATTACGTTTTATATTGGTTTTAGGTTAGCGTAGTGTAATATTGTATTTGTAACCAAGTAACATAATGGACCCCCTTGGAAATAAGCTGCAAAGCTTTAGGGGTAATCCTATATGTTATGTTGGACAATACCTTTATATCGGTACATTGTTTGGTGTATTTGTTATTGTTTTTACATAATGTATAAATAAATCTATCTATCTTGTATACAATATTTTGTAAACAATTTTTTGTATACAATTATTTGCATACAAATTTTTGTATACAATTTTTTTAATACAGTTTTTATATTACAATTTTTTCTATACAATTAATTAATTGTATAAATTGGCGAACTCTGGAAGAGTTGCTCTGCATGGGTTGCATAGAAACCCATGCAGACAATTAATTGTATTTGTTTTTTTACAATTTTTTTTGTTTTTTTATACATTTCAAGGAAATTTTTTTTTGAACAATTTTTTGTATAAAATTAATTGTATTGTAACTTGTTTTTATATATATTTCAAGGATTTGTATACAATATTTTGTATAAATTTTTTTGCATACAATTTTTTGAATACAATTTTTTGTATACAGTTTTTTGAATACAATTTTTTCTGTACAATTAATTGTATAAATTGGCGAACTGTGGAAGTATTGCTCTGCATGGGTTGCATACAACCCATGCAGACAATTAATTGTATACTTATTTTTATTTTTATATACATTTCAAGGAATTGTATAAAACATTTTGTATACAGTACAATTAATTTGTACACATTTTTTTTTGTTTTTGTAAACATTTCAATGATTTGTATACATGTTTTTGTATACAATTTTTTGTATACAATTAATTGTATAAATTTGCGAATAGTGGAAGTGTTGCTTTGAATGGGTTGTCCAGCATGTCGCCTTAGTGGAGTGGCCAAATAGAATGATCGGATGAACCAATAGAAAAGTAGCGATGGCAGGATTTCTAATCAAACCACATCTGATATTTTTTTGTGAAATTGCGGAGATAAAGTATTGGTATTTATTATTATAGTTATTTATATGGCCTATTTTCCAATAATTTCTTATTTAATTACTTTTCTTCCCTAATTGTTGATATTTTTTCCCACTATACAATATAATTGTTTCCCCCAAACTGAAGCGTTACCGGAAGCTGGCTGCTTATCTGTAGTGTTACTTGAACAAGGGAGAGGGAAATATATCCAGCAACGAATTGTTCTAGATGCAAATTTACAAACACCTAAATTAGGCAGTAAAACTAATAAATTACCTTTATTTTGTAATGCAGTAGGCGGCCTACAACATAACATAGCACCAATTATGATGCAGAATGTGTTGTACAGTATGTGCGGGATTGTATTACATATTATGTACAGTAGTTGTATACCAGTAACTCATTTTAAATTATATTATTGATCTGCTTCTGTGCTTCAAAACACTTTTCTCTTATAAAAATCGTCATCTTAACTGTACTCGCGCCATGGGGTTTCCATTGAGTTCTTCGTATAGTATAGTTATTCTCTACAGTGAAGAATTACTCAACCATTATTACCCTGTTGCAAAGTCCACTACAGCATGGCAAATTGGATATGAGATTAAGCAGTTGATAGCACAGTAGAGGGTGGTCATGGTGAAGATGGCTCTGAAGGGCCATCGCATAATTATATTTTTTTCTTCATAACTGAAAAGTCGTGCGCACGAGATTTAAGAACTAAAAAGTCGTGCGCACGAGATTTAAGATCTGAAAAGTTGTGCACACGAGATTTAAGAACTGAAAAGTTGTGCGCACGAGATTTAAGAGCTGAAAAGTCGAGTATGAGATTTTATTTTCAGCTCTTAAATCTCGTGCGCACGACTTTTCAGTTGTTAAATCTCATGCGCACGACTTTTAATCTCTTAAATCTCGTGCTTACTACTTTTCAGATCTTAAATCTCGTGCACACGACTTTTCAGCTCTTAAAACTCGCACTACATTTCAGTTTTAAACTGAAATCTCGAAATCACGAATCGGAATCACGAGATTTTATTTTCAGCTCTTAAATATCGTGCGCACTACTTTTCAGATCTTAAATCTCGTGCACACGACTTTTCAGCACTTAAAACTCGCACGACATTTCAGTTTTAAACTGAAATCTCGAAATCACGAATCGGAATCACGAGATTTTATTTTCAGCTCTTAAATCTCGTGCACACGACTTTTCAACTCGTAAATCTCGTGCACACGATTTTTCGTGAAAAAATATAATCATGCGATGGGCCTTCAGAGCCACCATACATGGTCACGGTAGATTAATATACCAAATTGGTAGGCAAAATTTATAGGCAAAATTAGTATACCCTGAAACCACTCTCGGCGGCCATGATGAATCGGAACTGTTTCAATGGATCATGTTACAGTGGTACCTTAAGGGTACCAGTACCCCTTAAGGTGCAATTTTTATTGATGATTAAATCGTTTTGATGGATGAGAATCAGAAGTACAGTACATTTTACCAATTCCATATCATTTTACCAACTAGTCTCAGGAAGTTCCCAGAGGTTTCCACTGGCCAAGAGCTGGCCAAGAACCCTCAAGAGTGACAGCAGAGGAATATTGAAGGTTTATCATTAAATTCAAATCAGGAGTGCCTAACTTTCACAAGATGATTCCTTCTTTTTGATTGGAAATTGTGATTAAATTAATACACAACATTTTTTAACCGCACATTAGGCCTACTGCCATATAAATATCGTTCCATATTGTTTGTGTGTTTATAAAGCCTTTTACAGATTATCAATTATTCTTTATAATATATTTCAAATCGTTTTCAGTTCCTGACTAGGCCTATCTATGGTGTAAAGGACGCCATTATCTATCTTATATACATAAACTAATAAGGAGCACGTACCTACGTGGGAAGAAACCTCATTAAATAATTTATATTTGAAATTGAAGGGGGATTCAGGAAGCTGAGAAATCAAGTAGTCACGCGGTTAAACTACGGTAAAACTCGGAACAAACAGATCAAACCAAGAGTTTATTTCATATCAATGTTTTAATAAATTTTAAATGATAAATGGCTACTGCTACTGATAAATGTTTCGAGCCCAGTAAATAATAACACAGCTCCTGCCTGTGCTCTTCCGACTGAGCTAAAATTTTGCACTTCTTTTGTAATATTTAATTACTTACTTAATGTAATATTTAATTAAATACTAATTTAGTGATATAAAGTACTATAATATTTAATTAAATACTAATTTAGTGATATAAAGTACTATATAATAATGAGAGAAAGCGTTGGTATCTAGTATCCAAACCAACACCCAACCCAAATATCCCCAGGCCAGTTACCAAAGATAAGAATAAAAATACGCATTAGTCGGAGTCCATTCAAAATTATTTTGGTGTAAAATGGTGTTGAAGTAAAGAAAAACACAAAGTTGCATTGTTCGAAAGCGCAATTATTACTAGTACTATATCAGTTTTCAATGAAGATGGTCAAACAGAATGGTAGCATTCGGTATCGTTGTGATGATGAATGTCACGAAGTAAATAATGCCTAAAGCCGCCCAGTGTCCTAATACTTTAGTGTTAATAATCACTAGAAAAAGGAAAACCCAGAATTCTTCAATAAAATACACATATAAATACGCATAATGTTTAAAGGATTTCACGCATCACTCGGATTAAATAACGAGGTCTTCCTTCTAAAAACAATTGCGTTCGGCTTGAGTTAATTTGTATGCGATCCACTCTTTTATGTCGGTTAGCGAGTTGACACAGATGTTTATGTATCTGTTCGCGCTTTCAGACCTTTGGCAGTTTAACCCGCCAAATTAAGATGTCTTCTAGATATTAAATCGCTTTTTAGCCTATGACAAGTATTTGATTCACTACACTAGTCGAAACCAATCCGTGCGCGACCATTCACCCGCTGGATATTCCCGGGAGATTGGGTTCGACGGTTTAATTTTATTGCTATGTAAGCTTAATGTATTATTCGACTGACAGTATTATATAATCTCTGACAATATTATTTACCTTCGGGAATATTAACAGTTCCTTTAGGACGTGGCGCTTTATCTATATAAACAGAGTTATGACTTAAACTACTCACAACGATATGGCTTAATTATAATTCACATATATGGCGCATTCTTTAGGAATTGCTTCTTTAACAGGCTCGCTCATACGCAATGCTGCACAATACTGCACACTAATCTGCCAATCTTCACTGATTTTAATCACATATAAAAGGAACACAGACTGACTCATGTAGGGTCTATCAAATAACATTAGATTCACTTCAAACCACTTTAACATAAGTCACAATCGTTATTGGTAACCTTTCTCTCTTACCTTCGGTATATCAAGAATATTGGGTATCGGGGTTATTTCTCGTTATTCCAATATAATAATTCATCAACAAATATAATGAATAACCGACAACAAATAGCAGTATACAATATTGATTGAGCAGGTAATTTTAGCAGTTTCAGCAGTTATTAAAAGCCGTGTGGCAGCAGTTGCTGTCGCCAGGCAGCCAGTTAAAGGATATATGTCCTTGTAATTAAACCTACTAGTGTTGAGCTAAAAAGCATAAAACATAAAACACTAAAAAGCCGTTCTTTCGTGGCTTTGAAAAACTCGTGACTACTGCTCTATACGAGGATACCAACTCCCTTATTCCACGAAGCTCCCGTTCAACACAGAGAAAGAGCAGTGAGATAGGAAATTTTCAGTTCAGTACTCTGTGATAGGTCAAAATCAAGGCTAACTCAAATTCTATTGGGAGATACAACACAAGGCTATGACGCAACCTCCCTAGGCTTGTTGGCCGATTAAACAGAGCCCAGATGCCTGCGTATAGCAAATCAGCCAATAAGCTGGTAACTTGCACTATTTTTAGTTATAGATCACTTTGAGAGTATTCTTAGCGACTGGGGGGGAACTGGCCAACAAGGCAAACTAATCAGTTATCCCACAAAAGCTTTTACACCGCTCCCAGAAAATGGGATTTAAGTCTATAAAATATACAAAATCACAGTTTCTAAAATATAAAAATACTCTAAACAGTTAGTCTTTCTTGCGCGGACGGCGTTTACGCAGTTTCTTAAGATTAACAAGAGTCCTTTTCTCTTTGGGGCGAGCCACTTTACGAGGAGGGCTGTAGCTCCTAGGCGAAGGGTGCAATATAATTGCATCAGAGGGTGCAGGGTTACGATCGGTATACCCGCCGGTCGAAGTACCTGGTTGATTAATATCAATCTCAGGGGAGTGAGGTCTAACGGCCTTTAGAGCGCGTCTCAGGACAGCAGCTCCTACGGGTCCTTGACGGATCGTCTGGACACTAGCGGTGGGTGGACCGTGAGTGGTGAGGAACTTTCTCGGTTTAATGGTTCTCTCCAGCTCGCGTTCTCGGGTTCGGTATTCATATGGGCGCCGAGATACTTCCTGGAGTTCAGGATGCGAGTTCACGAAAATGTCGCCATACTCAGGGTCCTGACGGATAAAATTGATCAGGTGATATGTGGTTATATCATTAGGGTTAACGTTTCTAAGGTATTTCCTGACAAACTTGGTGGAAATACACTCACCAACACGCTTCATTAACTCGTAACTTGGTACGCGTGTTTTCTGTTCAATCGACGCGAATAGATAAGGATGGAACGCGTAAACTCCCTCGTAAGCTCGTCCAGGGTAATAGCGATGTCTGGATTCGCAATGCAAATCCGCGTTCGCTTCCCAAGCTCGGATGTATCGCAGGGTGATCATCTCGTCTACGCTCTCTAAATCGCGATTAAAGGGACAATTGTAACTTTCGTGTCCTTTAAGTTGGCAGTAGTGACATTGAGTCATAAATTGTGGGCAGACGGCAAATATATGAGAGTTATTAAGCCGGCAATAAGCACAATATATTTCCATCATCGGTTGTTCGAGGAAATAGGAACAAGGTACGCTCGAGTCTAGAGGAGTGAAGTGGTCTCTCGATGCGCATAATCGACAACGTTTTCGGGAAACGTAGTTGGCGTGTCGATAATCGTACGCTGTGAGACGCTGTGGACCTTGATACCACTCTATGACATAATCATTGTCACTGCTCCGAGAAGCCGTAGGTTGAATCGCTTCGGATTCCAAGCATACTGGTTCATCCTCCAGCTGCATAGACGAAGTTGGTGCGTCGGTTTCCGTAAGTGGACCCACTGTCTGTATTTCCACGACAGAATAACCTGTAGGTATTCGGGTCTTTGTATAACGGATGAATGTGAGTTCTGTATACAAATGTCTTGAAACACGGCAAATCCAGCGCTACTCAGTTTCTCCGCAGCTGAGTCTCTAAGACTGAGCTTGGTCAGCGCGCGATCTTTGAACTGACTATCGACGTTACGGAACGGAGTCAGAAAGCGCCGGAAACATTCGAAACGTATGAACTTATTGTGTTCGTCTAACTTGGCGAGTTTAGTTCCAAGTATTAACGGATGAGCGCGTATGGTACGACTGCACACATCGGCTAGCCAACCGGCAAGTGCTGCGTTTTCAAAGATCGTGTATATAGCTAAGGAAGGGCGAAGTGGAACACTCATAAAGCTATATACGGCACCAGGCGCAGTTAATGGTCCATCAAAATATAAACGGGAGTAATGATCTCCATATACTTGCTGGTAATTTATAGGATTTCCAACTTTGAAATTCCAACCATATTCTTGAAAGGCAAGATGTCCGATGGATGTCCGTTGTACTTTAGTAATGCCGCTGGGTGTATTGGCATACATAGTGCGAAAGAAACCTCGGCCTTCGGCCCAAGGAGCAATCAGCTGAGTATCAACGAAAGGGTATGGAATGTTCTCCATATTCTTGTTGTATGCCTAATATGTCTTCCATTGATGGTAGAGAGCAGGGGAAGACCTATGTCGTATTCAGAAGTATTCCGAAATACGATCTCAGTAGGAGGATTGTTACATTCGAGGACTATTTCCAACTGAATTTATCCCCAGTGCGATGAGGTAAACACCAGTTCAAAGATATGTTTGACTCAGTGGTTCTACATAAGATTTATATCCCCAATCATTAAGGGAGGTGAACAACTAGATTTATGACACATAATGGTACCAGTTGTTCACAAACTATCCGCGTGTCCTTTCAGTCCTTATTTCACGGTTGTGGACTTGAGGAAATTAGGAAGTGGTTGATTATCTAATCAAGAACGAGAGGGTGGAAGTTGATATCATAAATATCAACAGAATATGACATGGACAGGAGGTGCGGACACCAATATTAGCATCCAGATGAACAGTAAGGGATGGGAGGTTTAGTATTTGTTTCCCGAAGCTCCGAGCACGTTGGGAAAAGAAGGTGGGATGAAATATTAGGATGAGGTAGGATCCATACCACGATACCACTATGATTGGTCGATCGATGAAGGGAGTAAAGAGGAGGAAGGATATAGGGTAGTATCCATAAGACACCACAATGGACAAGTTTTCCATCACGTCATCATTCATTCTTGTCTTTTAATTGTGACACTGATCACAATAATTACAGGAAAACGATGAAGGAAGAGAAATTTACAGCCTCCCGAAGGAGACCGCCCGCGAGCACCCGTGCCCCGGGGAAAACTATTCACATTATGGACACTGTACATTAACATATGTCTCTTCTCCAGTGATTCGCCTATATTTGTCTTTACAAGCCTTCTTCCACGCTCTTTCTTTCGAGCTGATTTCGAATAGAGTTCTCGTGTTCTATTCTCGATTTATCGTTTCGACTCCGCTGGGCATGATATTTAAATAAAACCATTTCCCTTTCGGTGTCTACATCGTCCGTATCGTGTAAATCAATAGGATGACCAGTGGTCAAGAAGTCCATATACGTACCATTACGATGAGTGTAGCGAGTAGTGAACTTTCTATAATCCAATTCACGCGTAAGTTGCTCCTGGGACATTGGCGGTTCGATATAACGACCATCGTCCTCCGTAGGAGTTGGATCAGCGTCGCCGCGTATTAAGCTATCGACAAACGCTTGTAAAGGTAGAGTATATCTCTCCCTGATACCAAGATCATCTTCTATTAATTCAGTCATATCTGCTATACAAGTTCACCAATATTATAATGAGTTTATATATCGTTAGGCGAGCGGGCGTCGCTGCCTATTTCTCCCTTGCCCCCGGACAGTAAGAGATTCTCAGCGCCGATGTACCGCTGTAGCTGTACTTTCGCCAACGACGTAGCCGTACAACTACAACGATAACCGACACAAGTCACTCCACTGTCCGTCCCAAAGGCTTAGATATATTTCAGGTATTCCTTGGAGAGTTAGGTTATTTTACGATTGCGACTAGCTACTGTAAACACACTTTAGCAGTAACATTCACCTATAAACTCACAAATACCACACAACTGGTCACAACTACACACATTCGGGCCATTTGTCCGTTAGTCAATGCTTTCCAGAATGTCACTGTATTATTATGTATCCTTGGATACTAGTAGTGCGCTATTTATTCCCTATGTTATTCAATGGGACAAGCTTTCTATTGTTCGTTTAACTCAATTCTAATTCTAGCGTGGTTGTTGCTATGGTGACATTATGCAAAGCTAGCGGTAGAATTAGAGTAATTCCAATGCATACAGATCTGGGATGTTATTTAATAGGAATTCTTTAATAGTCAATGTCCTGTTTATACATGACTTTAAGAATTTTATCGGCTATTAACTATGTTTGGGAGACTTTCGTACACGCATACGCATAATAATATAAATCTCCGCTCCCTTGATCTATTAATTAATGGAATTTTGGGAACTTTATAAATTGCGTAAAATGGCAATTTATTAAATTCATTAAAAGGCATGAATTTAAATTTATTCCCTGAAATTTTATTATTTGATAATTAAATGGACATATTTTGATTCTAGAACATGTCTAGGGACACAAGATCCTTAATTCTATGACAATTGTCTTTTTAAGAATATCGGTAAATGCTACGATATCTTAATTGACTAGAATTGTTGAAGGATCTGAATTTTACAGATTTTGACTTATTTGATTTGTAAATATTAACTAATTAATATTTGAGATGGGCACCGATTTATTCCAGAACTTGTCTGGGGACGTTAACCACTGATTCTATAATTTGTCTTTCAAGTATATCGGTGGGTGCCACGATATCTTAATCGACTAGAATTACAGATGGTCAAAGGGTTTAACAGATTTATTTTGCGTTATACGCTACTGTTAAAGGGACATCACGCTACTATATGTATTATTTAATATACGGTATGAGAGCAATATCGCACGAAGCAATGTCAGTGTGAAGAGGCAAGTCGTTTCCAAGGTCTACCCAGAGCTTGGTTTAGCCGAGACACGAGGATCTGAACTTTGCATTCCTAATACTCTGCCTACCAATAATACTTAAATATAGTAGTGGCTTTATTGTACTTTAATAAGTACAGACATTTCATCTTACTGTAGTTACGTATTTATAATATAATACGGACAGTAAGGAAAGAGAAAAATAATTATTTCTTCGCCGTCTCACTAAATATAATATAAGTAAGTATGTACGTAATAAACACGAATATATTGCACTATTCTACAAAATAATCGCTAAATAATATTCTACTAAATTAAATAAAACGATTATAATAAAATTACATAGTAATACATACATAAATATAAAAATGATAAAATAATATAAAATAATAGAGTCACACGCCCACTCCGAACGATATTAAGTTGGGGAGTCCCTAGATGTCGGTTGGATTAGGGAAGTGGTCGTGGGAAGAGTTTCTTGCCTTCCATAGTTTACGGAGAGCTCTCTGTCTCTTTCCAGTAAACATAAACGACCCACTGGGCGATTGAGCTGTTGAGTCTCAAAGACTATCCCTGGTTTCTTAAAGTTCCGCCGCATGACGACGAGCTCTACTGATCGCACCAAACCATCGCTCGAGATATAAGTCTCGATGATACGTCCTGTTTGCCATCGCTTACGTGGGAGATCGGGGTCCACAATAAGCACCATATCTCCAGCGCTGACGTTTTCTTGCTGCTCAAACCACTTAGTTCGAAGTTGTAGAGTGGGCAGGTAATGTTTCTCAAAATGGTCAGCGAAACGACGGGATAGCAACTGCATAAGTTGCCAGGTTCGACGGCAGTACTCGTCTCCGTCTGTGATCTCCGATTGCGGGAGCATGGCTACGGGTTTCTTCAGTAGAAAGTGCGCGGGTGTTAGCGCTTCCAGGGAATCAGGATTTGAAGAGACTGGCATAAGCGGTCTTTCGTTGAGATAGGCGGCGATTTCCTCCATTAACGTCCGCAATAGTTCGTCGGTGAGATAAGCGCGACAAGGCACAATAAAGTGGAACGCAGTCTTCACGCTCCTAATCAATCTCTCCCAACTTCCTCCCCACCAAGGGGCGTCGGCGGCGTTGAAGGTCCAGCTAGACGCTGTTATCCTTAGCTGATCGTCCACCTGTCTTTTATTCCAGTCCTTTACGTAAGCTTGAATTTCGTTGTTGGCGCCAATGAAGTTCGTTCCCTTATCCGATCTCATCGTGTTACTGGTTCCGAAGCGAGCGATCTGTCGTCGTAAACTCAACACGAAGCTGTTGGTGGATAGATCGTTTACCATATCGAGATGGATAGCTCTACAAGTCATACAAACGAAGATGACACACCATCTCTTGACTATAGTCCGGGCACGATATACTTCAATAGGGCCAAATAAATCCACACCGGTATTAGTAAAGGGTGGTTCATAGAAGCTTACTCTTTCCCTAGGTAATTCTGCCTCTCGCTGTGTCAAAGGCCTACTGAATGCTTTCCTACAGGGTATGCAGTTCCTAAGAACTTGGTTCAGAGCCCTACGGGGTTTATAAAAATAGTAGCGAGTTCGAATTTCGCTCAGAACTCGTTCTCTACCAGCATGGTACAGTTTGCTATGAACATCTACAATCATCTTGATTTGTATATCAAGATTTCTAATGAGTATGGGAAACTTAGTGTCAAAGGATAATGGGGCGTTTGTTAATCTACCTCCAACACGTATTAACCCATCTATCATGGTACTAGAGAAGCGATCCCTTAAGCGCATCTGTGTATTTCTTAACAACAGGAAATACTTATCGGAATCCTCATAGCATTGTAGGAGTCTCAGCATTTGTTTGTTGGTTTCATCATGCTCCTGGTAACTGATCTTTTCTTTTAGAAACCTGTCGGGTATCTTGTATTTAGGAAGATCTTTAATAACATGGACTCGTGCAGATGTTGATGGAGCATCATCACTATGGGTCTTTGTCCCGGAGTAACGATGATGAAAACATCGTTTTAAATAGGTGACGGCTTTACAGAGCCGATTCCAGGAACTGTAGTGACGTATCGCTCTCTGCAAGAGAGGTGAGAGTCCTTGCGCGATATCTGGTATTCCAGATTTCCAATCCTTGTCACGGATTTCCAAGACTTCTTTGGTCGTGGCGGTGGGTTTCTGATCCAAAGCATCATCTCTGGAAGTAAATAATACAGATAGATCAACCGCAGGTTTAAACAACTTCGATTTACTCGCTCGAGTTTTGGGTTTAACTTTCTCCGCTCCCTTGGCCTGTCTGATCTCTGCTGTTGTGAGATGAGGAGGCCATTCTTCTTCTTCCCTGTAGAGAAAGTCGGGTCCTCCTAACCATTCGGGAGTATTTACCAATTCCTTTGGAGTCGCTCCTCGGGACGCGATGTCTGCTGGATTAATCGTTCCTGGGCAATGTCTCCATTGGTCCATCGTCGTGCGACTAAGTATGATGGCTACCCTGTTGGTAACGAAGACGCTGAACTGACAGACTTCATTGGTTATATACTCTAACACGAGTAAAGCGTCGGTCCAATAGACAGTTTTCTCTAATGTATAGTCAATCTGTTCGGTTACATTCCGGCCGATGGCTGTAGCGTATAGAGCCGCTTTTAACTCCGCTCGAGGAACTTTCAACTTGTTGTTGATTAATGCCTTAGAAGTAACCAAGGCGACTTTGATTCCATCCGGAGTTTCCACTCTTAGGTAGGCTACTATACCGATTCCCATATCGCTGGCGTCTCCAAACACATGGAGTTGATAGGAATACGTAGGGAGAACATGACCAAAATATGAACGGGAAATTATAAAATCCTCGATCGCTGGCAGCGAATCTTCCCACTTCATCCACTGCTTCAGTAATTCCCCCTTAAGTGGATCGTCCCATGAGTGGTTTTCAAGCCACATTTGTTGTACCAAACTTCGAGCAATCAATATAACTGGGCTAATAAATCCCAATGGATCGAAATAAGTGCTCAGTATACTTAAGCAAATCCGTTTGGTTCGAACTGGATTATCTCGCTGTTTTAGTTGGAAAAACAGGATATCTCGCTCTGTGTCCCATTTCAAGCCGAGTGTCTTGGTCTCTGGCAGATCATCTTTGATCAAATCGAGATCTTTCGCTCCGCGATCTTCCGCAGGGATCGACTCCAGAAACTCACGGGAGTTGCTGGTGAATTTGGTTAATCGAAATCCACCTCTTTTTAAGCACTCTACCGTTCCCTTAGCGACCTCAATGGCTTCCTCAACTGATGGGAGGGACTTCAGATTGTCGTCCATGTATATGTCTCTCTTGATGTTGTCGATCACTTCCTTAGAGAAGGCCTCTCTGTTGTCCTCTGCAGTAGTACGCACTACCGAACAGGCGTTGGAAGGGCTTGAGATTATCCCAAAGGCCTGGATGGTCATCCAGTACTCCACCGGTTTCTGGTTGAGGTCTCCTTCGGGCCACCATAGAAATCGTAAGCTATCTCGATTCCTATCCAACACTTTGACTTGCAAGAACATACCTTCTATATCGGAGGCGAAAGCAATCGAATATTGTCTCAATCTTAAAAGAATTCCCAACAAAGATTGAAGTAAGTTGGGTCCGGGTAACAATTCAGAGTTAAGGGATTGACCCATGTAAAGAGCGGAGCCATCAAACACTACTCTCACTTCATTGGGTTTACCGGGTTTAGGAACGTAATGGTGAGTTAAATAATACGTTCTTTCAGTCACAGGTGTTTCTTCCGGTACTCTCTCCGCGTATCCCTTATTGATAAATTTTTCTAGCTGTGTTTGATACATGGCTTTCGCTGAAGAATTAGCCGTAAGGCGTCGATGGAGTTGCGCGATTCCTTTTTCCGCCAAAGGTCTGTTATTGATGAACTTCGGTTCTTTCTTGCGGAAAGGTAAACCGACTTCATACCTACCTTGATCTTTGAGGAAACATGTAGTTGTCTCTTGGATCTGCTTGGCCCTTTCCTCTTCCACCGACAAGGCTTTATCGTAGGAATTGGGCTCTACCGCCTCTTGCGTAAAGAATCGTACAGCATGTTCATCCCGAATCTTGGCATTATGACGCTCAATGACGTCATTTAACTCGTCGTTATAAGCTTCTCGTTCAGATGGATAGAGAAGTTGACATAAGTTAACTTGATTTTGCCAAGCCTCGTTTTCCTTAAGGAGATCGATGGTATTCTCCTCATCAAAAAGCTGGTGAACATCGTCGTTATCTGAGGAGTATGGAATTCCCTCAGTTGAATCGTCTCCCTCACTAGCATCATCTTCCCATTCACTCACCTTGTAGACTCTCTCTTGCGGTAGTCTTTCTCTGAGTGTTCTACGGGAAGGGCCAGTAAAGTACCAACCTACTCTAGTTCTTACCGCATAGGTCTGTAGGGGCTGCGGTTGAGCAGGCCGTTTCTCTAACGTCTCCAGCGCCTCATGCGCGTTTTGGCCGATGAGTATTTGCACTCCAGGATAATCAGTCTGAAATCGAGGTATGTTAAGATGTTGGATGCTCTCATCCTCGTCCCAATTATAAAGGTCTGCTTGAGTAGTAGCGAAGTTCTTTATAGCCACCATTTTCACTGACCTTATGCTGTGTTCTCCTAGTTCGTCCTGGGGGGTGGACAACGCTCCGACATAATAATCAGCTGTTATTGTAGATTTCCAAACTTGCATAATGCCTGACATGTTGAGCTTAGTTTGGAACTTGGGTTGTCCAGCAAATATATCTTCGGCTAACTCTTTATCGATGAATGTTCCTGTGCTGCCGGAGTCCAGGAGGGCGTTCACTACATAACTCCTCTTAGGTCCGTGAACCCTTACCTGCACCACAGGAAACTCTCGGATCCCTACATTGGAGGATGTCTCTTTCCAAGGTGGTTGTCGTTCAGAAGTAGTTAGAGTAAAGTCGTTCTCTGTATCTTTCTCATATGTTAGTGCTCGATACACTGCGGTATTTATCATGTAACAGGATTCGTTTTCGTCAGAGAACTCGTCTGTATAGAATCCTTCCATCTCAGATTGATCAGTGTCGTTCACATCACTGAATTGGACATGTAGCTCGGAATCACTTACCTGATTCGGACTATTTCGATCGAATTCAGCGTGCAACAAGATATGATGTTTCGCACCACACTTTGCACACCTTATGTCAGAGAAACAGGTTCGCCGTTGGTGTCCTTGTCTGAGGCAATTATAACATAACCGCTTATCCCACATGACTTCGCGTCTCTCCGTTAATGATTTCTTTAGAAATTCATCACACCTATTCAAATAGTGGGTCCCGTCACACAGCGCACATTTTGGTTTGATGTTACTTACCTTATTCTGAGTCACATTGTGTACACTTGCCTTTTCTTCGGGCTTTCTCACCTGAATTCTCTTGGGAGACGTGGGAGGAGTTTTTCTTACTTGTTCTCTCCTGTCATTTGTTCGAGACTTGAATTTACTTACCTGATCTTTAGGCATTTTATTCACGTAATAAGATCTATCCGTGTCCTTCCCGCTATCTTCTCCTTGTGAAGTCTGGCTTTCGCCGTCATCTGTATAACATACTGGGGTTATTTTTCTCCTAGAGACGGGTTTTTCACTTACCTTGTTTTCCGGTGTTTTCTCCCTAGACAGTTTCAGGAGCTGTAATTTCACTTCTCCATCTAGGAATGACATGAGATCAGCCATGGTAGGGTCTCGCCGTTGTTGTTCCATCATATATAACACTTTCTTATCCCAGCGTGTACCTACTCCACCTTTAGGTAAAGTAGAAGCCACTGCTCTAATAACCATAGTGTTCTGATACTCATGAGACTTACCTAGCCAATCTAATTGTCTGCAGATCTCCTGGATCTCATCGGAAAACTCGATAATTCCGCTACTAATAAACTTTCGGGGCGCTACTAACTTGGCATACAAGTACCCAGCGATATTATTCCTATTACCATACCTGATGTTTAGTGTATCCCAAACTTGTCTTAATCCGTCTGGATGTCCAATAAACTTTAACGCCATTAACTTGGGAGATCCTTCCAAGCACTCGATGAGGTATCTAAGTTTTTCTCCATTAGATAGTACAGAGTTCTGTATGTTATCTTTGTAATATTCATTAAAAGGTAACCACTTCATCTCATCTCCATTGAACTTGACGATCTCTCCAACCTTTACCGCTTGCCGGGCTTCGGTTCTAGCCATTTGACGCGTAAAACTTTCTTGGGCCATTGTGCTATTTAATATCGAGTTATCGGTATATAAATTCCTCGGATTATGATCAGTTCCATAGGGAATATCATTACAAACAGGTCTATAATTACCCTTAATAGGGTTCACTATAGGAGTTTCTACTTCGCTAGCAGTATAAATGCGTGTAGGCTCCACACCTTGCGCATGAGATACTTCAGACCTAACGGGTTGACACATTGTTACAGGGGGTGGTGGTATACCCTTTTGTAAATTTACTAATTTATCGCGCTCTAGCGCGATATTTTGCTGCACTTCTTGCAACTCTAACTTGCTTTCCCTCACTGTTCCCTTTAAATGTTGGACAGTCCCTTCCAACTCTCGGACCTGTTGGGAGGAGCGTATCCGATTCTCCTTCATCTCTCCGAGGAGAATATCCATCCCCCGCCGTCTCTCGTCTACCCAATCAACCGCCGAAACGGGATCCGCCAACGTCGTAGCGGGCGGATGAGGGACAACGGGCGACAAATTATGAATAATTCGCTCGGGGTCCAGGACCTGAACTGTATCCGGGGCAGTTCTACGGGGCACAGGTAGCTTAGTGCTATGCAAAGGGAATTTAGAGGTAGTCTCAGGGAGCACAGGTATGTCTATCACCGAAGGGGTGATTTCAAGAACAGGCCTAATTATTTCAGGCTCATCTACTATAGTAGGAAGTCTTTCTATTTTAATTATTTGGTCTGTGGGTTCTGTACTACCTAAGTTGGTGTTATTTAGTTGCCTTCTAACAGCTGGAGGCAAATCAGGCAATTTCTGACGGTGGAATGTTCTTTTACGTCTACTTAGACGAGATCTATTTCCCTTGCCTTCAGTATCGGTGGTATCGCCTTCCTCAGATGATGTATATCCCTGTCTTTTGGGAGTAGATCGATTCATCATCTGCATATTACTAGCTGCTAACTGTTTATTTATGCAGTCTTGATTCTCCTGAATGTTTTCCAATTCTAATTGGGTGGTTTCGTCAGCCGCTTTCCTTTCTGCTTCTGCCACTTTTGCCTCTGCCGCTGCCTCTGCCACTGCCTCTGCCGCTTTTGCCTCTGCCGCTGCCTCTGCCGCTTTTGCCTTGGCCGCTGCCGCCTTTCTTTCTGCTTCTGCAGCTACTACTGCTGCTTTCTTTCTGTCTTCTATACGTTTTTTCTTTACTTGTTCTTCTTGGTCTCTAGCGATGCGGAGTTGTTCATCGAATTTAGCTTGGTTCGCCGCTAACCTATCCACATCAATTGCATCCAACACACGCTGGGCTCCTTCACTATTAGGGCTAAGCCCATCTAGTCTTCTCCGCAACTCTTCATCACCTACGAAACGCTGATAGTCTGACAGATAGATGTCAATGGCATCCCTCTTATGCGGTTTCTCTGCCGTCGCTTCACTTTCCACTTGGGAAAAAGTAGCGTCTGTTGATTCTCCATGGGTTGATCGCTCCTCTAGCTGAGCTTTCCACTGAGCAGTTCCTCGAACCTGGAGATTCACTCTTTGAAACCAAGTCTTTACGGCAACTTGCAACGACGTGTCTTGTCTTCTTTTAGAAGCCTCCTCAAAGGCGGATAAGATTAGCCTAATCCGCAGAACTCTTTCTCTAACTTGATAAAGCAGCGATCCCTGCTCTTGAGGTCCTTGAGATTGTTGAAACAGTTGTCTCTCTACTCGCTCCATAGAGCTGAAGAATCCCTGTGCGTATCCGGCTGCGGACCTCTTCCATACAGCTGGATCGATGGTTTCCTTGGCTACTCCCATCCGGTGTATGTCTTCCCAGGCAGCTTCTGATAAATCAAACGGGAGTCCGGGTCCGGGGAAGTTCCATTGCGACTCGACAATAGACTTCAGTTCTTCACTAGTGTATCCCGCGTAACTATCTCTAGTTGACCGTTGACTTCTCGCCCAATCGATCTGGTGTTCTTCCACCGCGATCAATAACCCAGCGAGCACGGCTGCAGGAAGGATGAGAAGGGGATCCGTATAAACCGCATCCGTCATCTCTGCTCCGCTCTCGGGTGTCAGCTCTACAGTATCCTCACTACTGGAGCTGCTGGGCCGCTGAGGAATAAGTTCTTGACTAGTGGGTTGTTGCTGTTCCGCTGCCTTTTGGTCCCGCTTGACCTGAGCTCGAGTGCCTATGATAGACCTACGATGTTGGACCAGCCTAGGTTCTGTTATTACTACTGGAGGGATGACCTTCCTCACAGTGGGAGGTGAACTGGATTTACGACCAGACGGTTGTACGTCTCTATCTGAGTCGCAGATAGTTACATCTAATAAACTGTCTGACAGGTTCTGCTTAGTATCAGACATGACTAGGTATGTACAGTTGAATGCCTACTGCTATATTACAGTCTAAGCAAGTCTAGTAACTCAGTATGAACTGCTAGCCTAGTAATTAATTACCGTTACTGCTACTCAGTGTAGCGTGATATATATATAATATATTAGAATACCGGTATACTTATAGTATATATAACTATATAAGTATTATTACAGACTAGGTTTATCACAGAATACCGGTATAATTTTAGCACAAATATATATAAATATATAATAGGCCTATCGGAATACCGGTATACAGCTTACAGTTTGTAGTATATATAATTCTGGAATAGAATTAATTACAAGTACCGGTATAATTTCAGCCTAGATTTATAGAAATAAGATAATAGGCCTATCGTAAATACCGGTATATCAATTATTTTAGAATAATTGAATTTCTGAACTTTAGGGTTACTTGGTTACTTTAACTTACTTTATTACCGTTATTTAAGCAGTAATCCAACTGATATTGAGACCTAATGGTTTTATGGTAGGCCTACTATTTATAAATCGTTAGATTTGATTTATAATATATATACCCGTTTTAATGGGTTTTGTCGATGTTTGAAATAAATGTTATTATTTCTGGGGAGTAATCACTACACAAAGCGGTGCGCTTTCAGTGAAGTGTTACTTATAGGACACTAAAACAAATAATACTAATTTACCTAAGTTACTTAATACTACAAATTACGTACGATTCGGGTTGAGATTACAATCTCTAAATAAACACAAAAATTTACAAAAAACACAAATACGAATTTTTAGGGTAATTTTACAAGAAGTCTACAAACCAGCCTAACAAAGGGTTAGAAAACTGGTTATTACAACGGACAGGGTACTACGGTATTTGAAATAATAAGTAGTAGTAAATACACTGCGTTGTCCAGATAGAAAAATACCACCGCCTGACGACCTATAGCCGTATCGCTATAGGTTCTACGTTATGTATCACGGAGTGTTCCTACCTAGAAGTTAATAGAGCTAATCGAATGTGCCTATCAACCACTTTACAACACAAATATAATGCCTACCCTAATTATTCTCGGAAAGCACTGTACACTAAACCCTAAATTAGGTACGAGTACTTGTACAACAGATAATCAGTAATTAAATATACTTGAACAGCTAAAAGAACCACGGCATCTGCTGGAGTGACCGATGCACAAAATCACCAGTCTTTACCTACGCCGAGCAGCCCGTGTAGTACCGGGGTTAATTTAACTATAGCGGTATGTATAACAAACACAATTACTGTAGGAACAAACTTGGGGAATGAATGTTGCGGATAATCGCATAAACTCTGAATAATAAATATTACGCTACGCGTACAAACCACTCAAACAAAATACAGACCGAACACTGACAGACTACTATCAAGCCTAAACAAACTACGGTATATGCAGACTCCGAAATGATTAGGGAGTATGCGCTCTAACCCAGTAGTGCGACTTATTCTTTAGTTGGGGGTTTACCTTACAGCGTTCGCTGCCCCTACTGCCTAACCGTACTTAATCGGACAGATGATCTACACACGCGGCAATCCGTTCAGACCTAATAACAGCCAGACAACTATCCAGCCTACAAATTATCTAAGTAAAATTATACGCTACCCGTACAGACTTACACAAACAAAGTACAGACTAAACGATGGCAGACTACTCTCAAGCCTAAATAAACTACAGGACATGCAGACTCCGAAATGATTAGGGAGTATGCGCTCTAACCCAGTAGTGCGACTTATTCTTTAGTTGGGGGTTTACCTTACAGCGTTCGCTGCCCCTACTTCCTAACCGTACTTAATCGGACAGGTGATCTACACACACTGCAACTCGTTCGGACTTAACAGCAATCAGACAACAGCTCAGCCTACAAATCGTCTGTACAATCTGATCAGGCTTACACGCCTTCTGTTCAATACTGGCCTACAAACAAATAAAACTTGACAGAAATAAGTAAAAATCTCAATAAAAAACCAGGGCTGCAGTCCCTGATGAATTATTAAGGCCTACTGGTATATAATAATCAAAATCGAATAATACTGCTGTACCTGTACTGCTGTAGGTACCGGTCCGGGTGGTTAGGTAGTCAGGCCTACTGGGTACCGGTTGCCGGTACTTCAGCTTTATTGCCTACTGCAATACAGAAGCTATCCTTTAATGTTCGCACTTTCAGACCTTTGGCAGTTTAACCCGCCAAATTAAGATGTCTTCTAGATATTAAATCGCTTTTTAGCCTATGACAAGTATTTGATTCACTACACTAGTCGAAACCAATCCGTGCGCGACCATTCACCCGCTGGATATTCCCGGGAGATTGGGTTCGACGGTTTAATTTTATTGCTATGTAAGCTTAATGTATTATTCGACTGACAGTATTATATAATCTCTGACAATATTATTTATCTTCGGGAATATTAACAGTTCCTTTAGGACGTGGCGCTTTATCTATATAAACAGAGTTATGACTTAAACTACTCACAACGATATGGCTTAATTATAATTCACATATATGGCGCATTCTTTAGGAATGCTTCTTTAACAGACTCACTCGCACACAATGCTGCACAATACTGCACACTAATCTGCCAATCTTCACTGATTTTAGTCACATATAAAAGGAACACAGGCTGACTCATGTAGGGTCTATCAAATAACATTAGATTCACTTCAAACCACTTTAACATAAGTCACAATCGTTATTGGTAACCTTTCTCTCTTACCTTCGGTATATCAAGAATATTGGGTGTCGGGGTTATTTCTCGTTATTCCAATATAATAATTCATCAACAAATATAATGAATAACCGACAACAAATAGCAGTATACAATATTGATTGAGCAGGTAATTTTAGCAGTTTCAGCAGTTATTAAAAGCAGTGTGGCAGCAGTTGCTGTCGCCAGGTCAGTTTTGTTTGATCATCAGTCAGTTAAAGGATATATGTCCTTATAATTAAACCTCCTAGTGTTGAGCTAAAAAGCAGAAAGCATAAAACACTACAAAGCCGTTCTTTCGTGGCTTTGAAAAACTCGTGACTACTGCTCTATACGAGGATACCAACTCCCTTATTCCACGAAGCTCCCGTTCAACACAGAGAAAGAGCAGTGAGATAGGAAATTTTCAGTTCAGTACTCTGTGATAGGTCAAAATCAAGGCTAACTCAAATTCTATTGGGAGATACAACACAAGGCTATGACGCAACCTCCCTAGGCTTGTTGGCCGATTAAACAGAGCCCAGATGCCTGCGTATAGCAAATCAGCCAATAAGCTGGTAACTTGCACTATTTTTAGTTATAGATCACCTCGAGAGTATTCTTAGCGACTGGGGGGGAACTGGCCAACAAGGCAAACTAATCAGTTATCCCACAAAAGCTTTTACACTATTATTGGTACATATTATAATTTTGCACATCAACCCATATAGTGTCATTTTCTGATGACACGGACCACCACCCCCTCCCCTCCCACCCAAATTTTTCTACAAATCATTATCATGGGGTAGGGTGGGGTTATTAACGCAAATCCCATCTACGCGAATTCACGATATTATGCTAATTATCAATTTAGATTAGAGAAATGAGCAGTTGAAATGGTAGGTATGATATGCTAACCAAAACAATAAACGAAATACAATAGAACAGGTTTCAGTTTTATCTTTGGGAGTGATCAGCTGTTATTTGCATCGTTCTCTTGGAAAGAAATTAATTATTATTCCTTTGAGTGCTGTCTTCACTGAATGAGTTTATGTTCACGATAATGTACTGTAGGCCTACTAGAAGTTGTAACCTTATGAATTATGATATCTATAGTATTTGTGATCTATTTTCTATCTATGAATCTATTTTAATCTTAAATGATTCGCGATCTTCCTTAATATACTAACTATACCTTTTAATGTCTCCTATACTACCGCAATATATATATTATTAATTTATATTACCCTTATGCCATATATTGTTCTTATATTTTAATCAGTGCATGACCATTTTATGTTTTGATTAACTGAATAATAGCCACTGGGGCGTAAGCCGGGACCGAAATTGTAATTAATCAATGACTATTATATTATTTATTTGTTCAACATTTACACAATATTACATTTATTATCTTTATTTATAATATATTTATCATTTATTATATTACATTTACATATATTACATTACATATTACATTTTACTATTATACTCTTTTTTTCAACCGAATTATTTTTCAAAACTAAAACCAATATCTGTATAATTGATGGTAGATGTACTGTATTTTGTTTAATTTTTATTCTATCCACATTAAGTTTATTGGGACCCGTAAATGAATTACATCTAATAATCATAATCAGAATCAGTCAACGATTCATAAGAATCATAAGGCGAATAATTTTCGTTATGAGTTTCTATTGGATCCTCAGTCGAATCGTCGCTGAAATGTTGCAACTTTCCGCAACGCCTCAAGAATAGTTGGGCTAATTGACGAACCTGGAACGGGTCGATAGTGCCATTACAGTTGATAGAGAAGCTTTGTATTCCGTCCAGATTCCCCCAATCAAATATATTCTCAAGATCCACCAATGTCTCGTCTTCTAACGAGATATAATTGTCAGTATAATTGAGTAGGACCCTCAGCTCGGTGAGTGAGGACAGAATTCGTAGGGCCGATGTTAGAGATAGATAATCGCAGTAGGTTATATGGAGAACCGTAATTGAATCAATCTTTTGCATTTCCAAATCCGTATCTTCTACCTTACAGCGGTTTAACCACAACGTCTTTAGCTTTGGAAACAATCGCGAGAAATGCGGCAAAGAAACGGGATTGTCGCATCCGTGGAACTCAAAATACGTGACTGCGGGTAAATTAACCGCGCGGTTTACAGCTCGCGAGATTAGCTCAGGAAATTCCGGAATCCGCCAGCAGAAAAGGGTCAATGAGTTTAAGGAAGGAAAGTCTGAAAGTACGTCGAATAGTTCCCGTTCGGAGTACAACTCAATGGTTGACGCGTTGAACCATTCCAATACCAGAGTCTGAAGGGAAGTCCGGCAGTTGGGGTTGAGAAAGTCGTTGACGCTCTTTGTGATGGACATCAGAGGGGCGGAATAATCTAAGATGTGACCGAATCGACGGTTGTAAAGAATAAAATTCGCAAAATTAAAATCGAGTTGACTCGATTTGTTTCTGCGCTGTTTAATTATTTCGTGAAGTAATTCCATTGTGTTATGATAAATAATAGTGACTCGAGGGATCAGTTGGTGTAGGTTTATTATATCTTGAACTGATATATTGTGACATTCAGACACGTCTAACGTCTGTAATCGTTTCAGTTGCGTCACTAACTGAAGACCATTGTCAGTCAGGTCAGAATTTTTCGCGATTAGCGCTACCAGATTTTCGCAACTCCCAACTACACAGCCAATCAAAACATCGTTTAATCCTTTACACTTCAAAGTAGTTAGATTAGGAAATGTACTATCTGTGGTAAAAACCGTCGCAAGGATGCTGGCATCGCAGAACCACCATATTTCGAGGATGTCCAATGTAACCAGTACAGATGAAATGCAGGGCAACCATGTGATTAGTATAGGAACTACATCTCTAGGGAAGTCTTCAATAAATGTTCGATCTACAACAATTTCTATAGGAGATAGACATTGCTTTACGAAAACATCTTTATATGTTTCCACAACGTCAGTGAGTGTTTTATTCCATTGTTGAATGTTGAGATTTTCAGGTGGGAAAGTTTGTTTTTACTACAAGTAAATACAAAGTGGCCCTAATTAATAATATATTGTACATTAATTTTCTGTAAAATATTGGTATTTTGCTATTGAATTTCGCAGTTATCTATAGTTTCTTAGCGATAAATTAAATTATTTGAAAACATTTTCAAGCTCATTTAAGGATTTAATGGAGACTAATCTTATAACAGAATCAATATAGTGCAGCGTTATAGATAGTACTGTATATTATAATGAATCAGTTAAAGTACATATAGTAGGCCTTCAGTATGGCAGTATATGGCAGTACTGTTTTAATATTTTGCATAGGCAGACAGTGGCGCGCATGACCGCAAGTGGAAAAGTGCAAATTGGTCGAATAGAATTTCGTTCTTATTTTGGTTTTCCACCATTGTAACCTTATCCGCTTATTTCCATTAATGTTTTATATTGAATAGGGGCCTCGTTGGTGTTTGTGTTGCGGCCATTTTCCGCATTTTCAAGGAAAGTCAGTCAAGGAAAAGTAGAAAACTTAATAAAATAAATTAAAAAAAAGCCTGACATCCTCATTGTTTGTTTGTAGCATAAAGGTGAAAACTTTCCAACCTGAAACTGATTGGCTGTATGTCGCCTCCAGCTCATTAAACGCCATCACAGACGCATGGATGACGTAGTTACGTAAATCAAATCGAATTCTCTTTGATAAACCTTTATCTAGCCATTTACATATGATGTCACAAGGCGGGTGTTTATTGCCTGTGTTATCAACATCATTATTTTCCAATCTTCGCGTTTCTGAGGTAACAATGCTTGTAACCAATGTCCGTGTTACACTAGCAATTCCAATTTCCTGCAGAGTTAGCAATCGTGAACTTTTGTTGAGGATTACTGGGGGTTGAAATTGGTACATAATTTGGAACAATTCTTGAATTCCGTTTATAATAACGTTGCATCTATCATGATATAACAAAAGTTAGGTCATATCCTCTTGTTCTGCCGATGTTGAAGGCTGCTTGTTCAATTAAACTGTAATTCTAAAACATTAATATTATCTAACAATATTTAGTATATACAGTACAGTGTATATATATATATATATATATTTACCTTGCATGAACCATACAAATAGGCCGCTTACTTACAATTTAAATTAAATTTCTACAATTTAGTCTGTACTGTCAGACTGTATCATGTACAGTACAATGCATGTGCATGTACAGTATGTATGTACAGAATAAAGTAGAATGGCGTTTCTAACACCTCACGTTCAGGTATCAGTTAATTTTATTTCAATTTTATTGTATACACGTGATTTATTATAAACTACCGTGCAGAGATACGTACACTTAATTTTATCTAGACAAGTCAATTTTATTATATAATTTTATAATGCCTAACTTAACTGCCGTCCATTAATTTACAGTAATTGCATAGCGATAATAATCACATAGCGACGACCCCCATGGAAACGAGACGCAGTCTCATGGGGCTATCCTCGAAGACAAATCATTATTATTCAATGTTTTAGAGACCCCGTGCAACTACATGCGTATATCCTATGACCATCGTATTTTCAGTTCAGTAACATATTAAAATATTTTTTTTTTATAAACATACAGTACAGACATTTCTAACCTATTTTAAATTGGACCATTTTATTTTCAGAAACATATTTCAATATTTTATATAAATATACAATACAGTACAGTAGAGATGCTTAATGAACAATTAATATATCTGATTGAAGGTCTTTGTATTGGCTTTGTCGGTACCTTTGTTGTTCTGTTAACTATTTTATTATGTTATCGTTATTGTTCATATTTTAATTGCGTAAACTTTACCTAATTTGACGTCTAATAAAAAATTCAAATTCCAATTGGACATAGCTCGATTACTTAAAACAATGTAAAATTATAATTACCTGCAGACCGGTAAGTTGTGATTTATTTATATATTCAGTAGGCCTATTGTGCAGTTATGTATTTATAATATATAGAAAAAAAATTAATAAAAAATGGCTGTCAGGAGTTATCTGGCTATCGCTAATCAGTGTTAGACACTTGACATTTACAGAGAGTTGGAGTATGCCTTACTTTGGGTGATTAAAAAGGCAGTGATTTTTTATGTCCTTTTATTTGACTTTTTTTGTCCTCATTTTTTTACGAATTGTGCATAATGACTTTTGTTGTCCCTTTAATGACTTTTGTTGTCCTTTTAATGACTTTTTATGTATGTATTTCTTCAAACTGTCTGACTGCTGATTTCTGGACTGTCAGACAGTTAATTTCAACATGCCTATGCCAAAACATTCAAAATTTGTTGATTTCTGGTCTGTCGGACAGTTGATTTCACTATGCCTGTGCCAAAACATTCAAAATTCCATGATTTATAGACTATGAGCTAGATTTCCATATGCGCCTATGGTAAAAGACTCTAAATTTAATAGTTTGTGATTGTTGTCGATAATCGATTACCACATGACGTAGCAAAACACTCATTTTATAGCCAACAACTATTACCAATTGATGGAAAGGAGCAGGTTAAGGTCGGATTTTCTAACCAAAACAATAAACAGTCACTTTACCAAATGAAGGAAAGGAGCAGGTTACAGAGGCTAGCCTTTCTCACCAAAACAATAAACGGTCACTTTACCAAATCATGGAAAGGAGCAGGTTACAGAGGCGGGATTTTCTAACCAAAACAATAAACAATCACTTTACCAAATGAAGGAAAGGAGCAGGTTACATAGATGGTCTTTTCTAACCAAAACAATAAACGATAACATTAATAATTGAGAGAAAGGAACAGGTTACAGAGGCGGGATTTCCTAACCAAAACAATAAACGATCACTTAACTGATTGAGGGAAAGGAGCAGGTTTACAGAGGCGAGATTTTCTAACCATAACAATAAACAATCACTTAACTAATTGAGGGAAAGGGGCAGGTTACAGAGGCGGGATTTTCTAACCAAAACAATAAACAGTCACTTTACAAAATGAAGGAAAGGAGCAGGTTACAGAGGCGGGCCTTTCTAACCAAAACAATAAACGGTCAGTTTACCAAATCAGGGAAAGGAGCAGGTTACAGAGGCGGGATTTTCTAACCAAAACAACCGGTCAGCCGTACCGTAGGCCTACCATTACCGTATTTATATGGTAGGCTACACAATAGGCCTACAGCAGTACCGGTGCCGGAACCGGTACTAAAATACATGCTTTATACCTACATCTGTACATACAATACAGCAATACTGCAAAATAGTGCTCTATATACTAATACCGGTACTGATAGCCTGAGAGAACAGCAGTAGAGAAACCGGTAGCATGGAACCTAGCGGTAAATTTCTGGAGGACATAAAAATTCAAAAAAAAACTAATACCGGTACTGACGTGTGTTGTGTACACTCTACCGGTACTGTACAGCACACACACCCACATAAGACACAATAGGCCCATAGTCAGAGGTGGTGGCCAGTCTGGCTGTGGGTGCTTAGTCAGTCTGTGTATTCTACTTGCTGTCGTGTCATTACAGTAGGCTTACCTGCTTACAGTACTGCAGTACCGTGTACCTTGATTAAGTGCAGCAAAAATAAATAGCAGGGTTTACCAAGATATTGTTTTGAATTTCCCGCCTTAGGTTTATAGTAATATAGTTGATTAAATCCAAGGCACTAGAGATGCAAAGATGCACCTTTTTTTATAATTAAGGATAGCTTTTACTTATTATTTATTACGTTTATATTTTAGGTTATATTAAAAAATACCGAACATGAAAAATATCGCGATTAAAATTATCGTGAGTTAAAATATTGCGAATGAAATAATCTATAATTTTTGGATTGAAACTTTAGCTTCCAACGAAAACAGTAATTTACTAAAAAAAAATAAATTTTTTTAGGCCTATCTATAGTTTTTTGTAAAAACACTTGATCTATGAATTAAAACGCTAGGTAACTAGTAGGGCCTACCATAGAAACTAAAATAAACAAATATTAAAAAAAGATAAAAATTTTTATAGCTTTAAATTAATAAGTAATTAAACAGGACTAAGGATGATCCAACTCTATAGCAAATGGAGCGGAAAAAATGAATTCGCCACCAGCGGGGATTGAACCCGCTTCTCCCGATAAACGTTCAGGTATGCTAACCACTACACCACGGAGGCTCCTGCATCTTTCCGATTGATTTGCTATAGGTGGTAAGCTACCTTATGGTTGATATTGAATACAGTCCTCCTTACGGATGGATTTAATCTGTATTCTAATACAGTAGCAGTTATGACCTGTACTGCAAACGAATATGTTATTGTATATGTGTTTAACATCCATAGATTGTATAAATTAATAAGTAATTAAACAGGACTAAGGATGATCCAACTCTTATAGCAAATGGAGCGGAAAAAATGAATTCGCCACCAGCGGGGTTTGAACCCGCTTCTCCCGATAAACGTTCAGGTATGCTAACCACTACACCACGGAGGCTCCTGCATCTTTCCGATTGATTTGCTATAGGTGGTAAGCTACCTTACGGTTGCTATTGAATACAGTCCTCCTTACGGATGGATTTAATCTGTATTCTAATACAGTAGCAGTTATGACCTGTACTGCAAGTTACAGGTCATAACTGCTACTATATTAGAATACAGGAGCCTCCGTGGTGTAGTGGTTAGCATACCTGAACGTTTATCGGGAGACGCGGGTTCAATCCCCGCTGGTGGCGAATTCATTTTTCCGCTCCATTTGCTATAGGTTAGGTTTGGTTAAGTTTGGTTAGGGTTGTCTACTACGGTACTATTAATTTCTTCTAACGTATTATTATTACCCCCCCCCCCCCCCCCGCCCGTACGGCTACACCAGTTCTGGTTCTGTCGTCCGGTCCCTGTAAGTGGGGTATTAACAAACGTTTCCATTACTTCGGGCTCCCCATAAATACTACCCGAACCGGCCTCACTCTCTGATAATCCCAACTGCGCCAGTTCTAGTCGGCGCTTCTGCTTGGCCTGATATTGCATAAGCCCCCTCAACCGGGCATGCATATCATCCCGCACACGCTTTCCCGTTCTCTCTCTCTCTCTATCCTCTCGCAAACTCTGGTCGGCCAACTCTGCCTCTCTCGCAATCCTCTCAAGCCTCCTCGCATCACGCTCTTTACATTCCCTTAGTTCCTTCTCCTCAGCCTCTCTAAAGTTCCTCGCGACCCTCTCAGCCCTCTCTTTATTCTCTCTCACCAACTCTCTCTCTTTCTCTAACAACGCAGTTCCCTCATCCAACTGCCTCTCTAATTCTTTCTGGTCTAGCGCCACCATGTATAGTTGACACGCCAGATCTATCTCTAACACCCTTCTTGCTTTTGCGGAGGATGTAGCGGACTTATCGGTCGCGACGGACTCCCGTCGCCTCTCTGTCCTACTAACTTTCCCCCACTTTCTGGGGTTCTCGCTAACCGACGAGACCGAGTTAACCTCGGGTTCGCCCTTGTGCGGATCCGCCCAACCCACTAACTTAATTCCCATGGCATCCACTAAATACGGCCCTACCTACACTATTTCAGGCTCCATAACCCCGGATTGCCACAGTTCGAATAGTTCGGTGGCGACCCCCCTCGCTCTCTCACTCGCCAGTTCTCCCTGCCCAAAACGAACTAGATACCGAAAGTGTTTATTCGACTCACCTAGCTGCTGGCTCAACTTTCCCTGGTTTACCTTCTCTCCCTCTTTGGCCTCCTTCAACAGTTTCTTAGTGGCGTTGTAGGCCCGTCGAAGCCGATCGCTGGTCCCGACGTCCTCCTTGCCGACATCTCCTCCTCCTCTCCTGGTTCGGCGTCGTACCGTCGCCGTTCCGGTGGGCCGTCTGTTGCCCTCGGCCTGTGGCTGGCCGGCGACTTCGGTACTCCGACCGCCGTCGTGCGTGGACTCGTCCCTTCCTCGTGGTAGACGGCCGCCCTCCGCTTGGGCTACCGGATCGTCCCTCATCGGCGAATCCGGCGTCGCAGGTCGATACCGACTTGTCACGGCCTTGCGGATCATTTGGTTGGTGTCATCCGGGGTCCGCGGCAGCGTCCTCTCTCCCTCTGGATCTACTATAGTTTTAGTTTAGTAATAGTTTTACTGTGACGGGATCAAGGGATCCCGACCGGGTTAGGTTTTTATGCGTCACAGCATGCTGATGGGTGGATGTGGAAAAGGTTTGAGTTTGATGTTCAACTGAGTATAATATAAAGGTAGTGATAGCAAATTGGATAAGTGTACAGAACGGTAGCAAGATAATAAATCAGTGTATGGCAGCACCGCAATGATGGTAAAACTAAAATGCCGGTCTGCACTGTAACTGACAACTGAATAAACTGGACCAGTAACGGCATAATATATGTATAATTACTGTGGCCTTTCACCTAGTGGATGCTCTCCCTTGCCCATATTGGCTAATAATCTACTTCACGCCTCTCCACTCTCTGGGAGTGTTTCCCCCCCTGTTGGCCCCTGCTGGCTGTTTCCCCTTCCGAGGTGGTTTGACCTCTAACCTCCTTTTGTGTGGCTTTGGGGTTTGTGTTGTCCCCGGATATTGGTTGTGATACGAGATTAGTTATTGCTAATCTCGTATCTCCAACATATTGCTGAAAAAGGTGCCACTTCCCATTTGTGAGGGTAATGGAGCGGAATTGAATCCGCTCACACTCCCCCCCATGCTATCTTCCCGGTGAGAAGATAGCATCATCTATAAGTGCGCTTCAATTCCGCTGGAGCCCGATCTACTATCAGGTGTGGGGTGGAGTTCTTTTCTTGGAGTCGGCTTTCCAGGCCGCTCCCTCTGGGTATGATATTACTACCCCTTCTTGGTGCAACCGCAACCTATGTTGCACCAAGACATCTGATGTCTCCGTTTGAGACAATTGTGGACTCGTCACACAATTTTAAAAACTCTCACTCAAACTCACTCTAACTCCACTTCAGCTCCACTCTAACTCCACTCTACTCTATCTAACTTCACTCTGCTCCCTTTAACTCCACTCTGAATTCCACTCGTCTACATTCTCACCCGCCAACACCTCCTCTCCATACTTCTCTCGGGACTGCTCTCATACTCCTCTGTTCTCTACCACTCCCAAAGGTGCTAAATTTCTTATGCTACTATACTGTGCTATCATTCTATCTACCTTGCTACTTACTTCTTACTTACTGCTTACTATGTAACTCTCTTACTACTAATTCTAACTTACTTCTTACTTACTACTTACTATGTAACTCTCTTACTACTAACTCTATTAACTCTACTAACTTTCCAACTCTCTACTAACTCTCTAACTCTACTAACTCTCCAACTCTACTTACTCCCTAACCCTCTAACTCTCTAACTACGTGGTGCTTTCGGTGCCCACAACCCCTCTACTCTCTTTCTACGTGGCGCTTTCGGTGCCCACAACCCCTCTGCTACTACTCGTGGTATGTCAATATACCAAACTCCCTATACCTGCCTACTTCTAACTCTCCTCTTACTCTTACTAACTTCGACTAACTTTCTTACTACTACTTCTTACTAACTTCTACTAACTTTCTTACTTCTACTTACAATCTAACTTCTACTAACTTTCTTACTTACTTACTATCTAACTTCTACTAACTATTACTTTCTAACTTTCTACTTATTTTATTATTTTGTTATTTTATTATTTTATTATTTTTATTATATTTGTGTAGGAAGGGCGTCTTGCCCTCATTCCCACCCCCCTCAGTCCAACATTTGGACGACTAAACTCTAAGGTGCCCCTTCTATTAGGCAGCACTTTCCTACAGCCCTCCTGTAGGTCTTCCTCTCCTTTGCTCCCATCTTGCCTCCTATTCTCACCCCCACCGACTGGACTCTTCCGTCCTCGTCGGGGTATGTATCTACCACTCTCGCTAGCCTCCTCCACCACCCTAAAATCCGGTCTTTCCGCCGCCTTCTTGACTTCCTCATCTCCTGGCAGCAAAATGCCACCCCCCACCTTGTCGTCTCCCGGTGGCAGAATGAAAAGAAACCGAAAGAACAGACAAAACAGAATGGACAATAGTAATCCTATCCCTTTCCACCCTGTCTTCTTGTTTGACCTTCCCCTTCTCGGTATGCCTCTCAACCGGACTGGCGTCTCCTCCGGACACTCCTCCGGACACTCCTCCGGGCACTCCTCCGGACATCTCGCCATCCACTCTTCCCCATCCTCATACCGATAGTTGCTGGGAACATCCTTGTTCCATCCCATCGTCTCTAAGTCTTCCGCGTCGAATCCATTCTCCTCCGCCCACTCTCTTGCTGTTGCTTCCCCTCCTAACTGATCTACTGATGGTAGTTTCCTGGAACTATCCTCTATCTTTTCAACATGCCCCACTATGCGTGGTTCCAGATCTATACACAACTCCTGGTATCTTCCCCCGGGCCGCTTCTCACATGGGCCCTCCCCATCGCCCGTCTCTGGTTTCTTCTCTACGTCCTCAACGGTGCCTGGTAGCATGCACCCTGATGTCTCCGACACCCTGGATGGAACCTTGGTTTTAATTGGGCCGCTAAGCGTCCATCCAAACGGCGTGAGAATCGCCGTCGGATCCCGCTGCTTATTCTCTCCAAAGACTGTTCTTACTCTCTCGTGGGCCATCGGGCAAACCATTCCCACTATGATGGATACCTTCCTGACGTCCACCTCCGGTATCGAGAAATCGATGTCATCTAGGAATCTATACTGCTCGACCTCGATGTTAGTTGGTCGCCTGGCGTTTATATTGATCGATTCTATAATCTGTATGGGGTTGATGGTCGCCCCATAGTCACATCCTGGTGCTATTGCTGATATCTTGCACCGTCCCATCCTCATCTCCAGGACCTCATCTTTACTCGAGATAGTAGTTACCGCCATCCTACTTGGCCTCGTCTGTAACCCTATCTCCTCGGCCACCCAGTTCTCCACCAGCGTGAAGCCTGCTCCGCTGTCGACCAGCATCAATGTTGTGACTGATCGGCCGCCCCTTCCTGTTATCTTCACTGGTACTACCCCGAGTAGTACTTTCCTCTTTCTTCTTGCCCCTGTCGTGCTCGTAGCTATTGTTTGGCCTCCAATCTCATCGTCTCCTATCGCTGTTTCTCTACACTCTCCGAGTCTGTGTCCTTCTACCACACAACGATGACATAGTCCGTTTGCGTCTGCATAGGCTACACGATCTTGTTTAGGCAACGCTTGCCAATGCTTACAACTCATGGTCTTATGGGTTTCATCCCTATGTAATTGACATTCGAATCCTGGATTGTAGCGTTCCCTGTAAAGTCCTTCATGTATCGCGCGTAGGTTTATGTAAAAGCTTCTGTGGGATATAACTGGCCCTTTTGCTTCGCAATCCAGTTTCCCCCCTAGGCGCTGGAATACTCTAAAAGGCTCTATAACTATATATATATTCCCCTCGCCCGCAAGGTACCGTTATAGGTGTTTTAACGGACATAAAAGTCATTCTGCTATATACGTGTTTTGGCGGACATGGTAAGGCAAAAAACCTGCAATGCACCAAATACCTTTACACAGCTTAGCCTTGATGATTCAGATTACGACATCTAACAGCTGGTTGGTGGTTGCTGACATGGGAACAGCCATTGGACGCATGGTTCTTTGTTTAGCTTAAGCCAATCAGAGCGATTTTTTCTGTCAATGTGGAGATATTCGGCCGATCATACTAGGAGTGTTCAGTCTTACTGTTTTTTGTGATACTTTGTGTTGTTTGTATCTAGGCCAGGAACACCGGCTCTAGAGTCAACTCGTTTTTCATACTTTAGAAGAAACATTAGTAGGCTTAAATTATAGAGCGTATAACTGTTATCGGTCCATATCAGCCCAGTTCATATCATAACTTAACATACCGTCTTAATGCTGTTTACTGTTGTGTTTTGGTTGAATATTATTTGGAGAACATATATAAAGAACCCAAATTTCCCAATTTTCTTGATACACTACAGGTTAGAGAGACGGGTTATATACAGCGATTGCGACTTATATTATTGTGGTTTGTAGTGAATTTAATGCTATTTGATAAGCACTACATGAATCCGTTGCTGTTTTCTTTATATATGATAAAATTCATTGACGGTCGGCAAATTAGTGAGCAGTATTGTGTGTTACCGGTAGCGTGCATGATTGTGACTGATAACTAAGCATTTCCTAAAGAATGCGCCTCATACGTGAATCATAAGCCTTACCGACTTACCGTTGTGATTAGTATAAGTCATATCTCTGTTTACTTAGATAGAGCGCCACGTCCTAAAGGAACTGTTAATATTTCCCGAAAGTGAATAATATTGGTCAGAAATTATTTATTAACGATCAATCGAATAATACAATACAGTAAGCTTACACTGCAATAATAATCTAAGCCCTCAGAATCCAGTCTCCCGGGTATATCCAGCGGGTGAATGGACGCGCACTAGGCTGGCTTCTGCTAATGTTGTGTTTATTGGTATTAAATATTTGTCATCTTCTAAAGTCTATTTATAAACCAAAAGACATATAAATTTTGGCAGGTTAAACTGCTAAAGGTCTTCAAAAGCGCGTACAATAACAGTTATTGACTTTATTGCAGTAAGCAATAAAGTTGAAAGTACCGGTCAACCGGTAAACCTGAACCGGTACTTCTGTAGGTCAGTAGGCCCAACTGCCAGAACCGGTACTGCTGTAGGTCCGTAGGTCCAACTGTCAGAACCGGTACTTCTGTAGGTCCGTAGGCCCAACTGTCCTAACCGGTACTTCCCGTATAAGTACATTAGTATTATTCGATTTTGATTATTGTATACCGGTAGGTCTCGATATTAAATCGGGGACGCCTGGTTTTTATTGGGATTTTACTTAGGTCTATTTCTGTCAGTTTTATTTCCTAGTAAGTTAATATTGAGCTGAAGACGTGTAAGTCTGCTCAGATTGTTCAGATAATTGTAGGCCGGACTGTTGTCGGATTGTTGTTGGGTTTGGAGAGATTACGGCGTGTGTAGAGTTTGTCCGATAGAGTGCCAGTTAGTAAGTTGGGGCAGCCATAGCTGTAAGGTCAATCCCCTCTTAAAGAATAAGTCGTACTACCGTGTTAGAACGCATACTAACTAACCATTTTGGAATCTGCACATACTGTAGTTTATTTAGGCTTGACAGTATTCTGCCAACGTTTTGGCCTGTGTTTGTTTATGTGGTCTGTTCAGGTACCGTAATAGTTATTACTCAGATATTTTGTAGGCTGGATTGTTGTCTAGCTATTATTAGGTCTGAAGAGATTGCTGCGTGTGTAGAGTTTGTCTGATAAAGTGCCAGTTAGTAAGTTGGGGCAGCCAAAGCTGTAAGGTCAATCCCCTCTTAAAGAATAAGTCGTACTACCGTGTTAGAACGCATACTAACTAACCATTTCGGAATCTACACGTACGGTAGTTTATTTAGGCTTGGTGGTAGTCTGCCAGCGTTTGGTTTGTATTTGTTTGAGTATTCTGTACGGGTAGCGTAATATTTATTGTTCAGAGTTTATGCGATTATTCGCAACATTCATGTCCCCAAGTTTATTCCTACAGTAATTGTGTTTGTTACACATACCGTTATAGTTAAATTAACCCCGGTACTACACGGGCTGCTTGGCGTAGGACAAGACTGGTGACTTTGTGCTTCGGTCACTCCAGCAGATGCCGTGGTTCTTTTAACTGTTCAAGTATATTTAACTACTGATTATTTGTTGTACCAGTGCTTGTACCTAATTTAGGGTTTAGTGTACAGTGCTTTCCGAAAGTAATTAGTGTGTAGGCAGTATATTTGTGTTGTAAAGTGGTTAATAGGCACGCTGGATCTGGTAGTCCGCGGTAATTAACTTCTAGGTAGGAACACTCCGTGATACATAACGTAGTACCTATAGCGATACGGTTATAGGTCGTCAGGCGGTGGTATTTTCCTATCTGGACAGTGCAATATATTTACTACTACTTATTATTTTCAAATACCGTAGTACCCTGTCCTTTGTAATAACCAGAAATCTAACCCTTTGTTAGGCTGGTTTGTAGACTTCCTGTAAAATTACCCTAAAAATTCGTACGTAATATTTTTGTTGTGTTTAATTAGAGATTTAATCTCACCCGTATCGTAAGTAATTTGTAGTATTAAGTAACTTAGGTAAATTAGAATTATCTGTTTTAGTGTCCCATAAGTAGCACTCCACTGAGAGCGCACAGCTTCTGTGTAGTGACTTCCCCCAGAAATAATAACATTTATTTCAAATATTGACAAAAAAACCCATTTTAAACGGGTATATATCTATTATAAATCAACTCAAAAGATTTATAAATAGTAGGCCTGCCATACAACAACTAGGTCTCAATATCAGTTGGACTACTGCTTAAATAGCGGTAATAAAGTAAGTTAAAGTAACCAAGTAACCCTAAAATATTCAGAAATTCAATTATTCTAAAATAATTGACATACCGGTATTTACCATAGGCTTATTATATTTATTTCTATAAATTTGTGCTGAAAGCATACCGGTATTCTGTAATTAATTCTAGTTCATAATTATACTTATATATACTATAAGTGTAAGCTGTATACCGGTATTCACGATAGGCCTATTATATATTTATATATATTTGTGCTAAATTTATATACCGGTACTCTGTGACAAAACTAGTTTACAATATTTATATATATTATAAGTGCATACCGGTATTCTAATATACTGCAATAAATTACCGGTACTAGGCCAACGGTCATACTGAATTACTAGACTTGCTTTAACTGTAACTATAGCAGTAAGCATTCAACTGTATAGCTAAACATGTCTGACACTCAGCAAAACCTGTCAGACAGTTTAATCGATACAACCATCTGTGACACAGATAGGAGTGTGGAGCGATTAAGAAAGGAGTTCAGCTAACCTCCTACTGAAAGAAAAGTCATCCCTCCAGTAGTGGTATCAGACCCTAAGCTAATCCAACACCGTAGGTCTATCATCGGCACTCGGGCCCAAGTCAAACGGAACCAGGAAGCAGCTGTCCCACAGCAGCAACAGCCTAGTCAAGAAACTTGTTCCCAGCGATCCGATAGCTCCAGTAGTTCGGATACTGTCGAGCTGACCCCCGAACGCGGATTGCAGATGGCGGCTAAAGCCTACTCGGACCCCCTTCTCACCCTTCCTGCCGCAGTGCTAACTACTATATTGATTGCGGTGGAGGAACATCAAGCCGACTGGGCGAGAAATAAGCGAGCGACCCAAGATAATTATGCGGGATACGCCAGGGAAGAATTGATGTCTATTGTCGAGTCACAATGGAACTTTCCCGGACCCGGACTCCCGTTAGATCTGTCCGAGGCTACTTGGGAAGATATACACAGGATGGGAGTGGTTAAAGATACGATGGATCCAGCTGTTTGGAAGAGGTCGGCAGCAGGATATGTGCAGGGGTTCTTCGGCTCCTTAGAGCGATTAGAAGAACAACTGTTTCGACAACCCCAAGGACCTCAAGAGCAGGAAGAACTGCTATATCAAGTACGCGAAAGAACCCTACGCATTCGACTAATCCTATCAGCTTTTGAGGAAACTTCCAAAAGAAGACAGGACACGTCGCTGCAGGTTGCTGTCAAAACTTGGTTCCAGCGGGTAGGCCTCAAAGTACAAGAAACGGACCAGTGGAAATCCCAGCTGTCTGAGAGACAAACCTATGAAGAACCAACCGATGCCACCCTTTCTCAAGTGGAAGGCGAAGAGACCGCAGAGAGACCACGAACAAGGGACGCCATCGACATTTATCTGTCCGACTATCAGCGATTCCTAGGAGACGAAGAGTTGAGGAGACGGCTGTCTGGACTTTCCCCTAATAGTGAAGGAACCCAGCGTGTGTTGGACTCAATTGATGCTGAAATGTTAGCTGCAAACCAAGCTAAATTTGATGAAAAACTTCGCCTCGCTAGAGTCCAGGAAGAAGAAGTAAAGAAAAGGCGGATAGAGGACCGAAAAGCAGCGGCAATCGCAGAAGCAGAAGCGGAAAGAAAGAAGGTAGCGGCAATGGCAGAAGCGGAAGCAGAAAGAAAGGCGGCCAAGGCAGTAGCAGAAGCAGAACGGAGAGCATCTGAGGAGACCACACAACTGGAGTTGGAAAATCTTCAAGAGACGCAAGACAACATAAATAAACAGTTAACTGCTAGTCACATGCAGATGATGAGAAGATCTACTCCCAAACGCCAGGGATACACATCATCGGAGGAAAGTGAAACCACCGATCCTGAAGGCGGAGGAAATGGATCTCGTCTAAGCAGGCGTAGAAAAACATCTTACCGTCACAAATTGCCTGATTTGCCTCCAGCGGTTAGAAGACAACTAGCTAGCCCAGACTTAGGTAGTATAGAACCTACAGACCAAATTATTAAGGTCAAAAGTCTCCCTACTATAGTTGATGAGCCTGAAATAATTAGGCCTGTCATTCCCAAAGTCACTCCTGTGCTAGAGACCCCTGTACTTCCAGAGCTTAACTCTAAATTCCCCTTACACAGTACTACACTGCCTGTACCCGGTAGAACAGTCCATGAGAATATCCCTGTCCTGGAAGCTGAGAGAGAAATCAAAGATTTGTCTCCCGTCGTCCCACGTCAGCCCGCTACAATGTTGGCGACTCCCGCTTCGGCGGTCGAGTGGGTAGAGGAGGGACGGCGGGGGATGAATCTCCTGCTCGGACAGATGCAGGAGACTGTCTACCAACTTAAGGGAACAGTAAGGGAAGGTAGGGCAGAATTGCAAGAAGTGCAACAAAGTATCGCGCTGGAACGCGACAAATTAGTCAATATACAAAAGGGTATACCAATTCCCCCTGTAACATTGTGTCAACCTGTTAGGTCTGAAGTATTACATGCGCAAGGTGTGGAGCCTACACGCATCTATACTGCTAGTGAAGTAGAAACTCCTATAGCAAACCCTATTAAGGGTGATTATAAACCTGTTGTTAATGATATTCCCTATAGACCTGATAATGATCCAGGAAATTTATATACCGATAATTCGATATTAAATAACACGATGGCCCAAGAAAGCTTTACGCGTCAGATGGCTAGAACAGAAGCCCGCCAAGCGGTCAAAGTGGGAGAGATCGTTAAATTCAATGGAGATGAGATGAAATGGCTACCTTTCAATGAATATTACAAAGATAGCATACAAAACTCTGTACTATCTAACGGAGAGAAACTTAGGTTCCTCATCAAATGCTTGGAAGGACCTCCCAGGTTAATGGCGTTAAAGTTTATTGGACATCCAGAAGGATTAAGACAAGTATGGGATACATTAAACATCAGGTATGGTAACAAAGATAACATAGCTAAGTATTTGTATGCAAAATTAGTAGCCCCCCGACACTTCCTTAGTAGCGGGATTATAGAGTTTTCCGATGAGATTAAAGAGATCTGTAGACAATTGGACTGGTTAGGTAAGTCTCATGAATATCAGAGTTCAATGGTTATTGGAGCCGTAGTCTCTACTTTACCAAAGGGTGGAGTATGTACACGCTGGGACAAGAAAGTGTTGTACATGAATGAACAACAACGACGAAGTCCTACCATGGCTGATCTCATGTCCTTCTTAGATGGTGAAGTAAAACTACAACTCATCAAGCAGTCCAGAGAGAAAACATCGGAAAATCCGCTTCTAGGAGAAGAGTAACACCGGTGTGTTACACTGATGACGGCGAAAGCCAAGCTTCTCAAGAAGAGGACAGCGGGAAAGACACAGATCGATCTTACTATGTTGACAAAACCTCAAAAGACGTAAGTAAATACAAGGCTCGAAACAACGATAGGAGAGAACAGGCTGCCAAGACCCCTCCTCAGTCTCCTAACAGAATACACCGAAGTGCACCGAATACGAGAGTGCATCAAGTTACCCAAGGTAAAGTGAGTAACATAAAACCTAACTGTGCGCTGTGCGACGGGACCCACCGTTTGAGTGCGTGTGCTGAATTCCTAAAGAAATCCCTTGTAGACAGACGTGCAGTCGTATGGGATAAGCGGTTATGCTATAATTGCCTCAGACCAGGACACCAACGGCGAACCTGTTACTCCGACATAAAGTGTGCAAAGTGTGGCGCGAAACATCACATCTTGTTACACAGTGAGTTCGAACGAGACAAACTGAGTCAGGTAAGTGAGCCCGAACTACATGTCCAATTCAGTGATGTAAACGACACTGATCAAGAATCTGAGATGGAAGGATTCTATACTGACGAATTCTCCGACGCCAACGAATCCTGTTATCTAATCAATACCGCAGTGTATCGAGCACTTACTTATGAAAAGGACACCAACAATGAGTTTCCCCCAACTACTTTTGCCAAACAACCATCTTGGAAAGCTCCAACTTCCAACGTAGGAATCAGAGAATTTCCTGTAGTGCAGGTAAGAGTTCACGGTCTTAACAAAAGTTACATAGTGAACGCCCTCCTTGACTCCGGCAGCACAGGAACATTCATCGATCAAGAACTAGCCGAAGATATCTTTGCTGGACAACCCAAGTTCCGGACTAAATTGAATATGTCAGGAATTATGCAGGTTTGGAAATCTACCCTAACGGTA
>JAUCBJ010007737.1:0-39605 GCA_032718475.1 Nemertoderma westbladi
AGGGGCGGGTTAAAGTGACGGTGTTTTCTAGCCAAAACAATAAGCAAAGTTAATTTCACTTGCGGTCAATTTGCGCGACTACCCCCCCCCCCCCCCCCCCCCCCGCTGTAGTGTTACGCATTGCTATGCTACTTTAAATGTTCCAATATTGTTCCTAATTCATTATTGTGGTATATGCATCGTGTTCCTCTAGTTGTCCTATAGTGCGTGTCGTGTTTGATTTGTGTGATTGGGTACGAATGTTCCTATAGTGATTGTGTACGAATGTTCCTATAGTGATTGGGTACATGTTCCGGTAGTGATTGGGTACATGTTCCGGTAGTGATTGGGTACATGTTCCGAATATGTTTGTGTTATGCTCCTTAGTGATTGTGTACATGTTCTGGTAGTGATTGGGTACATGTTCCGAAGGTGTTTGTGTTATGTTCCTATAGTGATTGTGTACATGTTCCGGTAGTGATTGGGTACATGTTCCGGTAGTGATTGGGTACATGTTCCTATAGTGATTGGGTACATGTTCCTATAGTGATTGTGTACATGTTCCGGTAGTGATTGGGTACATGTTCCTATAGTGATTGTGTACATGTTCCGGTAGTGATTGGGTACATGTTCCTATAGTGATTGGGTACATGTTCCTATAGTGATTGTGTACATGTTCCGGTAGTGATTGGGTACATGTTCCTATAGTGATTGTGTACATGTTCCTAGTTCCTATAGTGATTGTGTACATGTTCCGAAGGTGTTTGTGTTATGTTCCTATAGTGATTGTGTACATGTTCCGGTAGTGATTGTGTACATGTTCCTATAGTGATTGTGTACATGTTCCGGTAGTGATTGGGTACATGTTCCTATAGTGATTGGGTACATGTTCCGATAGTGATTGTGTACATGTTCCTATAGTGATTGTGTACATGTTCCGGTAGTGATTGGGTACATGTTCCTATAGTGATTGGGTACATGTTCCTATAGTGATTGTGTACATGTTCCGGTAGTGATTGGGTACATGTTCCTATAGTGATTGTGTACATGTTCCGGTAGTGATTGGGTACATGTTCCGATAGTGATTGTGTACATGTTCCGATAGTGATTGTGTACATGTTCCTATAGTGATTGTGTACATGTTCCTATGGTGATTGGGTACGAATGTTCCTATAGTGATTGTGTACGAATGTTCCTATAGTGATTGTGTACATGTTCCGGTAGTGATTGGGTACATGTTCCTATAGTGATTGGGTACATGTTCCGGTAGTGATTGGGTACATGTTCCGATAGTGATTGTGTACATGTTCCGATAGTGATTGTGTACATGTTCCTATAGTGATTGTGTACATGTTCCTATGGTGATTGGGTACGAATGTTCCTATAGTGATTGTGTACATGTTCCGGTAGTGATTGGGTACATGTTCCGATAGTGATTGTGTACATGTTCCGATAGTGATTGTGTACATGTTCCTATAGTGATTGTGTACATGTTCCTATGGTGATTGGGTACGAATGTTCCTATAGTGATTGTGTACATGTTCCGGTAGTGATTGTGTACGAATGTTCCTATAGTGATTGTGTACATGTTCCGGTAGTGATTGGGTACATGTTCCTATAGTGATTGGGTACATGTTCCTATAGTGATTGGGTACATGTTCCTATAGTGATTGTGTACATGTTCCGGTAGTGATTGGGTACATGTTCCGATAGTGATTGTGTACATGTTCCGATAGTGATTGTGTACATGTTCCTATAGTGATTGTGTACATGTTCCTATGGTGATTGGGTACGAATGTTCCTATAGTGATTGTGTACATGTTCCGGTAGTGATTGTGTACGAATGTTCCTATAGTGATTGGGTACATGTTCCGGTAGTGATTGGGTACATGTTCCGAACGTGTTTGTGTTATGTTCCTATAGTGATTGTGTACATGTTCCGGTAGTGATTGTGTACATGTTCCTATAGAGATTGTGTACATGTTCCGATAGTGATTGTGTACATGTTCCGATAGTGATTGTGTACGAATGTTCCTATAGTGATTGTGTACATGTTCCTAGTTCCTATAGTGATTGTGTACATGTTCCGAAGGTGTTTGTGTTATGTTCCTATAGTGATTGTGTACATGTTCCGGTAGTGATTGGGTACATGTTCCTATAGAGATTGTGTACATGTTCCGATAGTGATTGTGTACATGTTCCGATAGTGATTGTGTACGAATGTTCCTATAGTGATTGTGTACATGTTCCTATAGTGATTGTGTACGAATGTTCCTATAGTGATTGGGTACATGTTCCGGTAGTGATTGGGTACATGTTCCGAAGGTGTTTGTGTTATGTTCCTATAGTGATTGTGTACATGTTCCGGTAGTGATTGTGTACATGTTCCGGTAGTGATTGGGTACATGTTCCGGTAGTGATTGGGTACATGTTCCGAAGGTGTTTGTGTTATGTTCCTATAGTGATTGTGTACATGTTCCGGTAGTGATTGTGTACATGTTCCGGTAGTGATTGGGTACATGTTCCGATAGTGATTGTGTACATGTTCCGATAGTGATTGTGTACATGTTCCTATAGTGATTGTGTACATGTTCCTATGGTGATTGTGTACATGTTCCCGAAGGTGTTTGTGTTATGTTCCTATAGTGATTGTGTACATGTTCCTATAGAGATTGTGTACATGTTCCGGTAGTGATTGGGTACATGTTCCTATAGAGATTGTGTACATGTACCGATAGTGATTGTGTACATGTTCCGATAGTGATTGTGTACGAATGTTCCTATAGTGATTGTGTACATGTTCCTATAGTGATTGTGTACATGTTCCGATAGTGATTGTGTACGAATGTTCCTATAGTGATTGTGTACATGTTCCGATAGTGATTGTGTACATGTTCCGGTAGTGATTGTGTACATGTTCCGATAGTGATTGTGTACATGTTCCGATAGTGATTTTGTGTTATGGTGCCTATTACGTACCCCTACCTATTCTATTCGTAATGTTCTTTAATATTTTTATGCCTCTTACAATATTAATTTTATATAATCGTGCTTTACAGATACAATAGGAAGACTACATTTTATTGCCTACATAATTATTATATTATATACTATAGTCGCGGTGCTGTTATATTATACAAATTACCTACCGTTATATTATAAACGATTATTAGTGAGTGTTGATCAAATATAAAGATGTCGTTTTTGTAATTACATTCATTTTGAAAACCGAATTAAAATATCTTCAAAATTTTCCTCCTGAAACTTGCCTGTTGCTTGTAATCTCAGACCTTTTTGGTGTTTAATCCTAGTCTACTTGTGTGATAGAAATTATTCCGATGTCGATATGTTAACTTATTCACAGATCACTTCAAGGGTGTTTTTATAAAATTATACAAGATCACGTTGGTGTTAAAAAACACTTGGGCATTAGAACTTAATTTTGGGTAATAGAACTTACCCCAGATACCACTACTTGGTATTATTATAACATAATCCCAGACCGCTTGGTGTTATTTGAGAACTTAACCCCAGACACAACATGGTATTATTAGAACTTAAGAGACCATTTGGGTAATATAACTCAACCCTAGACACCACTTGGTGTTATTAGAACCTCCCCAGACACCACTTGGTATTATTATAACATAATCCCAGACCGCTTGATGTTATTTGAGAACTTAACCCCAGACACAACATGGTATTATTAGAACTTAGAGACCATTTGGGTAATATAACTCAACCCTAGACACCACTTGGTGTTATTAGAACTTAACCAAACCACTTTGTGGTAGAACTTAATCCCAGACTATTTGAGTAATAGAACTTATCCCAGACTATTTGGGTAATAGAACTTATCCCAGACCACTTGGTATTATTAGAACTTAAACCCAGACCACTTGGTGGTAGAACTTAATTCCAACAAATATAACTTATCCCATATTTCTATAGTTTATAGTTTACAAATTTATTCCAGACTAAAAGCCTGTGGACCTTCGGGCCACAGCTTTCTAGTGCATGAGCGAGCAGATGATATTGAATATGTTAGGAGAAGTGTGTAACAGATAGGAGAAATGCATACGGAACATACCGTCATAAAATAAAACGCCGCCCCCATAGGAGATACCGTAACTCAAGTTTCAACTTAAGCGGATTGCAAATACAACATTTCGAGAAAATGTTCACTTTCAGACATTTCGCTCTCTAGCGGTAAACAGGGGAACTGTAGACGACTATGCCACTATTTAACCCTTTGAGGACCGCAAGGGTACCAGAAGTGCCACATTTGATTCAAGTGAATATTTGGGGTCAAGACCCATATAAAAACATAAAAACAAAAGGACTTTGAAAAATTTCAATGCCTTCATAGAAATCTGAGCCGGGATCCTGGAGTCCCTATGGTCCTTAAGGTGAACCTGGGCATTTTTCAATAAAATCAACGAAAAGGTAGAAATTGTTGGAAATTATGATGAACTGGTCAGTCCAAAATAGTTGGCAGTAATTTGTACACAAAAACGTGCCAAGAAGAAGGTCCAAGGTTTTAGGAATTCCTGGAAATTCTGAAAAACAGCAGAAATTTCTGAAAAAAAATTAAAAAAAATTAACGATTGCGAAAATAGCTAAAATTATTATTAACTGGAAAGTGGAAATGCAAGCTAGAGTAGGGCCATTATATTATATATCAAAGTAACAACTATTTTTAGTTAAACTAAATTTAGCACAGGTAGGCCGATAAACAATATAGGCTACTGAAAAAATTACAAAATAATGAAATTATGAAAATTATTTATAACTGGAAATTCCCACTAAGAACTATTATATACAGGTACCGCCGGGTACCAATGTAACAATTATTGCACATTATAATAGTAGAATCAATCTAGGCCCTATATAGTATAGATCTATATAGAAACCTATATAATCAAATTAGGCCTATACAACAGTTAAAGTTTAGACTAATTATGGTACTCTTCGAAGCAATTGCGAGCATTGATTCCGGGATTAACGTGTTTGGGGGCTCCACGTAATACAGCAAAACTGTCAGGCTGTTAGCCTAATATATAAGTAACACACGTCATACTGTAAACCAATTGAGGGAAAGGAGCAAGTTACAGAGGCAGGCTTTTCTAACCAAAACAATAAACGGCCACTTTTTGACTTTACCACAGTCTGACAGTACCGTTACAGTACGTGGAGGCCCTGCAACACGTTAGTCCTGCGATTCCAGATATAGAGATACACTGCAAAAATGTACTTGACAGGCTTTACATCTAATATTATCGATCTTCTGCTTAGCACACTGGGCACATCTGCCTCGCCCATCATCTAGCTGAGGCATGTGGGCATTCAGAGCATAAGAAACAATTGGTGGAAGAATCTTCTTGCGGTAATTGGTGGGAGCTTCCCTAGTACGGCTGCAGAAGTTTCCAATAGACACTGTTCGAGATTAAGTTTATAATCTAGCAGTCGGGACTTTTCACTGGTTAGTTGTTCCTGGACTCGGAAGGAATTAACAACACTGACATCCAATAGATCAAATATTAATCGTAAATAAAACCGGAACCTGGACTTTCGATACAACTCGTAGCTGGCCTTCATCTGATCACAGAGTTCTACCCCACTCACGACTTGGTTGTAGACTTGGACTGATTTTGGACAATAAGGACAGCTTATCAGAAGTCCCAGCTTGGTGCTTGGCGCCTCTTTACAACTACAGTTTCTCTAGGGTTGATGAAATTATCCACCATATAAACAGAACGATTATCAACCCACTTGGTGGCGACGAGTGATCCTAAGCAACGCCAATCAATATCTCCTCTCTTAATTTCCTTTATCATCTTTGAGCATATCAACAGGAAATTGTATACGGTTTACTCGACAAGTACCCACTTGATTACAAGTTAATTTCAGTTAATTTTTGGACAAGATTAGGACTAGTGAATAATTTATCAGAGCCAGAGGCAATGTAATGTAATGAATACCAGTAGTATAGCCTAGGCTGCTAACCTATGTCCTGTATGAATAGAATATCTGAACATAGGCCTATATAACATTAAGTTACTAATAGTTGGGCCAAATTATTACCTACAGCCTGCCCGGCCCTACTTAGCAGCCCTGGTTAGGCTGTTTAGCTACTAACACTGTAACAAGTAGCTAATTCCAGAATTCAGTAGGCCTAATTGAATTCCGTCCGCAATAGGCCTGACTGCCAGACAGCTGATACAGTGACCGGTAAAGATGATTGAGAAAACGAACCACCTTAAATGAACGGGTAGGCTAGATTTGTAGACAATGAATGTATCTGTAAGGGCCATTAAACGCAGCCAATCATCGCCGATACCTTGAAAACACTGTCCAGTGTTCAGACAGGCATGTGCATTGAACAACAAGATGATGCAACCAAGCACATCCTGACTTTGGAGAACAAGGTACTGATGGCGACAGAAGTCCTGTTATTTCAGCTCATTTGATTAAAAAGTTACTTACGGACAGCGGGACTCCCAGATCCCGCAAACGGAAACAGCTGGCATTTTTTCCCTGTAATATGTATAAAAATTTTGTTTGTTGTTTTGAATAAAGGGAAGGTGTGTCTATTTAATTTCAGTAATTACTGCACGTAATGACTTTTTGTATCAGAACTACAGTTCTCCAAACATTGTCAAAGTAAAAAAAATATTATTCAAATTTGAGATTATACAAAAACTTAACAAATAATAAAATTTGTGAAATTTCGCTGGGATGAGTTGCTCTCATCTATAATTAGTCCACTAAAACAAATATTTCGTCCGATGTGCGAAAATCAACTTCAGGAGCTTAGCTTTTGTGTTTGGGACTCCGGAGTCCCGCAGTCCTCAAAGGGTTAAAGAAACAGCCTATGCCATAGTAGTCACCAAGTTTCAGTCTAAATGGATTGTAATAAATAACAAAGTTGGAGAAGATGTTCGCTTTCAGACATTTCCCCCTCTAGCGGAAGACTGGAGAACTGTATTTGACTCAACGTACCCGTAAAGATTGAGCCTCTGCTGTAGTAAACACCTGCCAGGTTTCAACTCAAAAGGATTAAAAACAACCAAATGAGTTCAGGTTTTCTCTATCAGACAATTAGCCCTCTAGCGGAAGACGGGGAACTGTAGACAACTCTGCGACTCCGTAAAGATACAGCCTATGCTGTAGTAGATAGCTACCAAAGCATTAAAAACAACCAAATGAGATCAGTTTTCACTATCGGACTATTCGCCCTCTAGCGGCGGACGGGGGAACTTCAGACGGCTCTTGAGTATTACGTTGCAACGAGTTTGGGCGAGACCTTTCTAACAAGCTATAATAATCAAGATTTCATGGAGATGGGTTTGATTGTATAGCCGATGGAGACAGGGGGGGGGGGGGGGGGGGGGACTGGACGCAAATCCCATCTTGGCGAATTAATGTCCCGCCTCAATGTTAAATTCTCAATTAAGGGAAAGGAGCAGGTTACAGTGGCACGTTATTTTAACCAAAACAATTCCATTCGACGCAAATAACAGATGATTACTCTCAAAAATAAAACTGTAACCTGTTCTATTGTGTTTATTTTATTGTTTTGGTTAAAATATCGTGTCACTGTAACCTGCTCCTTTCCCTAAATTGGGAATTTAACATTGAGGCGGGGTATTAATTCGCCAAGGCGGGTTTTGCGTCGAGTCCCCCCCCCCCCCTGTCTCTATTTTTGAGAGTAACCAGCTGTTATTTGCGTCGAATTTCCCCTGGAGAGGGATGCATTTTTATTGCGTCGAAAGTCACCCCTATCTGAGCCGATGACAAACACACACACAGACCAGACAGATAATAATTGATATTTATATTTATTAGATTTTAGATGTATGTATAATATTAGATAAAATAATAATACAGTAAGAAGGCCTACATAAATCATCACTTTACTACAGTAAAACAATAAAATAGCTAAATTGTTATAAACCTCTCCTTCCATGCAGCCATTGATTGAGAAAGCAGAATTAGTCTTGGACAGTTCCCAACAGACAACCCACCCCAATCAACACTCCAGCCTGGCTTGCTCCTTATCTGTGCCCAGCTAGCTGCGAGTTCAATAATTACCTTAACGTTGCTATGATACAGAAAAAAATCCTTTCCTATTCACTAACAATAGGCCAATTCGATCGTGCTTGGCGAATATGACATATTTATACACTATTTGATTTTTAATCAATAAATAATCATACATATTTATATTAAACACTCGAATAAAATAAAAACTTTGTGAGAATGGGACACGGCGAATCTACCCATGTTAATTTTATACCAGATGGGATAAATGTTAGCCCTCTAAATCATTAATTACCGATAGAAGAACCAAATATTATTCGATAAATTTCGCCCGAACGAACACAAAATACGCATTCACGCAAGCAAACGCGTAAAAAAATGTCTTTAAAAAAACGTGACGTCATTTATGGATGGCCCCTTATTATAACTTAATCCCAGACCACTTGGTAGTAGAACTTAAGCCCGGACACCACTTGGTACTTGGTGTTATCCCAGACCATTTCAGTGAGTGATGAGAAAGTTATCCCAGACCACTTGGATGTTCAAACACCCCGACATTCTGAAATGCCTCAATGTCGATTTGATTGCAATATCAAAAAATATAAATAATATTTGCGTAACAAACAACCTAATCAGCCAATCTCATGCGAAAGATTCCTTTATTGAAATTGAATGTTATGAAAAATTCATTATTAAATAAACATACAATGAACACATTAAGGTCAAAATGAATCTACCGATACAATATTTATGTACAATAAATCGATTAATATGTTCGATCAATAAACAATATTTATCGAACAGTTACAGCGACAGTAATTGCACTGGTTGGTTGGTGTATAAGCCAGCTAGTTACTGAGGTTGGCCATTATGTTAGCCGTAGCGATCTCTTTATCGCTGAAGGAACCGCTGGGTAGGTTGAGCGAACTGTCCGATGGTTGGTCCTCTAACGCATCATCGATAACGTTTACAGGAGTGGTTACTATCGTCTCTTCCAAAGATTCTTCCTTATTGTTAACCTCTCTGGCTTCTAGTCCGTCCTCTAGTCTATCTGTAACGCCGTTGTACCCACCAACGCCGACATTAACCTCAGCAGGGTCTCCTGTGTGCGGATGTTCCACAATCCCGTCAACATCCACGGTCTCGGATTGCGCCTCCGGTTTTACCAGCGGCGCCGCCGACACTGACGGTGGTTGGCGACGTTCGTTGCTATGTGGTTTCTGTTCCTCCGAGAGTCTACGGGGCCGTTTCGTAGGAATGGAAGGCGCTACTGAAACTCCTTTGGAAGAACTTCGACTCTCAGCCAGAGTTATATCGAATTCTTTACGCTTCAATGCGTTCTTAATCTGAGCCCTGAAAATAAATTAAATCTATACAACAAGCTGATAAGCCTTGGTGGTTCACGTTCTCTGTCATTGAGTGATCCTGTGTACAAAAATAGTCCTTTATCGCAAACGGGGGTCGAACCTGCAACATTGGCATTACGGTTATGAGTATGGCCGCTCTTCGGAATAAGCTATTGAGCGTGAGAATCATTAGTGCAGAAAGTTTCATCTAATTCCATCACGTATGATGGCTGAGAGATCGCAATATACATACATAATAATAGATCAGAAACAGGAGTTACTTTGTCAAAGTCCGTTAACAAACAGGTTGTCTAATACCGTGAACCAACACTTTGTCAAAGACATTGAACCATCACTTTGATAATGACCATCAAGCTATACTCTAACACTGTCCAAGTAAGTGTCGGATATACTAACACTGTCCAAGTAAGTGTCGGATATACTAACACTGTCCAAGTAAGTGTCGGCTATACTAACACTGTCCAAGTAAGTGTCGGCTACTCTAACACTGTCCAAGTAAGTGTCGGCTATACTAACACTGTCCAAGTAAGTGTCGGCTATACTAACACTGTCCAAGTAAGTGTCTGCTATACTAACACTGTCCAAGTAAGTGTCGGCTATACTAACATTGTCCAAGTAAGTGTCGGCTATACTAACACTGTCCAAGTAAGTGTCGGCTATACTAACACTGTCCAAGTAAGTGTCGGCTATACTAACACTGTCCAAGTAAGTGTCGGCTATACTAACACTGTCCAAGTAAGTGTCGGCTATACTAACACTGTCCGAGTAAGTGTCGGCTATACTAACATTGTCCAAGTAAGTGTCGGCTATACTAACACTGTCCAAGTAAGTGTCGGCTATACTAACACTGTCCAAGTAAGTGTCGGCTATACTAACACTGTCCAAGTAAGTGTCGGCTATACTAACATTGTCCAAGTAAGTGTCGGCTATACTAACACTGTCCAAGTAAGTGTCGGCTATACTAACACTGTCCAAGTAAGTGTCGGCTATACTAACACTGTCCAAATAAGTGTCGGCTATACTAACACTGTCCAAGTAAGTGTCGGCTATACTAACACTGTCCAAGTAAGTGTCGGCTATACTAACATTGTCCAAGTAAGTGTCGGCTATACTAACACTGTCCAAGTAAGTGTCGGCTACTCTAACACTGTCCAAAGTGTCGGCTATACTAACACTGTCCAAGTAAGTGTCGGCTACTCTAACACTGTCCAAGTAAGTGTCGGCTATACTAACACTGTCCAAGTAAGTGTCGGCTATACTAACACTGTCCAAGTAAGTGTCGGCTATACTAACACTGTCCAAGTAAGTGTCGGCTATACTAACACTGTCCAAGTAAGTGTCGGCTATACTAACATTGTCCAAGTAAGTGTCGGCTATACTAACACTCTCCAAGTAAGTGTCGGCTACTCTAACATTGTCCAAGTAAGTGTCGGCTACCCTACATTGTCCAAGTAAGTGTCGGCTATACTAACACTGTCCAAGTAAGTATCGGCTATATTAACACTGTCCAAGTAAGTGTCGGCTATACTAACACTGTCCAAGTAAGTGTCGGCTATACTAACACTGTCCAAGTAAGTGTCGGCTATACTAACACTGTCCAAGTAAGTGTCGGCTATACTAACACTGTCCAAGTAAGTGTCTGCTATACTAACACTGTCCAAATAAGTGTCGGCTATACTAACACTGTCCAAGTAAGTGTCGGCTATACTAACACTGTCCAAGTAAGTGTCGGCTATACTAACACTGTCCAAGTAAGTGTCTGCTATACTAACACTGTCCAAGTAAGTGTCGGATATACTAACACTGTCCAAGTAAGTGTCGGATATACTAACACTGTCCAAGTAAGTGTCGGCTATACTAACACTGTCCAAGTAAGTGTCGGCTATACTAACACTGTCCAAGTAAGTGTCGGCAATACTAACACTGTCCAAGTAAGTGTCGGCTATACTAACACTGTCCAAGTAAGTGTCGGCTACTCTAACATTGTCCAAGTAAGTGTCGGCTATACTAACACTGTCCAAGTAAGTGTCGGCTATACTAACACTGTCCAAGTAAGTGTCGGATATACTAACACTGTCCAAGTAAGTGTCGGCTATACTAACACTGTCCGAGTAAGTGTCGGCTATATTAACACTGTCCAAGTAAGTGTCGGCTATACTAACACTGTCCAAGTAAGTGTCGGCTATACTAACACTGTCCGAGTAAGTGTCGGCTATATTAACACTGTCCAAGTAAGTGTCGGATATACTAACACTGTCCAAGTAAGTGTCGGCTATACTAACACTGTCCGAGTAAGTGTCGGCTATATTAACACTGTCCAAGTAAGTGTCGGCTATACTAACACTGTCCAAGTAAGTGTCGGCTATACTAACACTGTCCAAGTAAGTGTCGGCTATACTAACACTGTCCAAGTAAGTGTCGGCTATACTAACACTGTCCAAGTAAGTGTCGGCTATACTAACACTGTCCAAGTAAGTGTCGGCTATACTAACACTGTCCAAGTAAGTGTCGGCTATACTAACACTGTCCAAGTAAGTGTCGGCTATACTAACACTGTCCAAGTAAGTGTCGGCTATACTAACACTGTCCAAGTAAGTGTCGGCTATACTAACACTGTCCAAGTAAGTGTCGGCTATACTAACACTGTCCAAGTAAGTGTCGGATATACTAACACTGTCCAAGTAAGTGTCGGCTATACTAACACTGTCCGAGTAAGTGTCGGCTATATTAACACTGTCCAAGTAAGTGTCGGCTATACTAACACTGTCCAAGTAAGTGTCGGCTATACTAACACTGTCCGAGTAAGTGTCGGCTATATTAACACTGTCCAAGTAAGTGTCGGATATACTAACACTGTCCAAGTAAGTGTCGGCTATACTAACACTGTCCGAGTAAGTGTCGGCTATATTAACACTGTCCAAGTAAGTGTCGGCTATACTAACACTGTCCAAGTAAGTGTCGGCTATACTAACACTGTCCAAGTAAGTGTCGGCTATACTAACACTGTCCAAGTAAGTGTCGGCTATACTAACACTGTCCAAGTAAGTGTCGGCTATACTAACACTGTCCAAGTAAGTGTCGGCTATACTAACACTGTCCAAGTAAGTGTCGGCTATACTAACACTGTCCAAGTAAGTGTCGGCTATACTAACACTGTCCAAGTAAGTGTCGGCTATACTAACACTGTCCAAGTAAGTGTCGGATATACTAACACTGTCCAAGTAAGTGTCGGCTATACTAACACTGTCCAAGTAAGTGTCGGCTATACTAACACTGTCCAAGTAAGTATCGGCTATACTAACACTAACACTGTCCAAGTAAGTGTCGGCTATACTAACACTGTCCAAGTAAGTGTCGGCTATACTAACATTGTCCAAGTAAGTGTCGGCTATACTAACACTGTCCAAGTAAGTGTCGGCTATACTAACACTGTCCAAGTAAGTGTCGGATATACTAACACTGTCCAAGTAAGTGTCGGCTATACTAACACTGTCCGAGTAAGTGTCGGCTATACTAACACTGTCCGAGTAAGTGTCGGCTATATTAACACTGTCCAAGTAAGTGTCGGCTATACTAACACTGTCCAAGTAAGTGTCGGCTATACTAACACTGTCCAAGTAAGTGTCGGCTATACTAACACTGTCCAAGTAAGTGTCGGCTATACTAACACTGTCCAAGTAATTGTCGGCTATACTAACACTGTCCAAGTAAGTGTCGGCTATACTAACACTGTCCAAGTAAGTGTCGGCTATACTAACACTGTCCAAGTAAGTGTCGGCTATACTAACACTGTCCAAGTAAGTGTCGGCTATACTAACACTGTCCAAGTAAGTGTCGGCTATACTAACACTGTCCAAGTAAGTGTCGGCTATACTAACACTGTCCAAGTAAGTGTCGGATATACTAACACTGTCCAAGTAAGTGTCGGCTATACTAACACTGTCCGAGTAAGTGTCGGCTATATTAACACTGTCCAAGTAAGTGTCGGCTATACTAACACTGTCCAAGTAAGTGTCGGCTATACTAACACTGTCCGAGTAAGTGTCGGCTATATTAACACTGTCCAAGTAAGTGTCGGATATACTAACACTGTCCAAGTAAGTGTCGGCTATACTAACACTGTCCAAGTAAGTGTCGGATATACTAACACTGTCCAAGTAAGTGTCGGCTATACTAACACTGTCCAAGTAAGTGTCGGCTATACTAACACTGTCCAAGTAAGTATCGGCTATACTAACACTAACACTGTCCAAGTAAGTGTCGGCTATACTAACACTGTCCAAGTAAGTGTCGGCTATACTAACATTGTCCAAGTAAGTGTCGGCTATACTAACACTGTCCGAGTAAGTGTCGGCTATATTAACACTGTCCAAGTAAGTGTCGGCTATACTAACACTGTCCAAGTAAGTGTCGGCTATACTAACACTGTCCGAGTAAGTGTCGGCTATACTAACACTGTCCAAGTAAGTGTCGGATATACTAACACTGTCCAAGTAAGTGTCGGATATACTAACACTGTCCAAGTAAGTGTCGGCTATACTAACACTGTCCAAGTAAGTGTCGGATATACTAACACTGTCCAAGTAAGTGTCGGCTATACTAACACTGTCCAAGTAAGTGTCGGCTATACTAACACTGTCCGAGTAAGTGTCGGCTATATTAACACTGTCCAAGTAAGTGTCGGATATACTAACACTGTCCAAGTAAGTGTCGGCTATACTAACACTGTCCAAGTAAGTGTCGGATATACTAACACTGTCCAAGTAAGTGTCGGCTATACTAACACTGTCCAAGTAAGTGTCGGCTATACTAACACTGTCCGAGTAAGTGTCGGCTATACTAACACTGTCCGAGTTTTTATCGTTTCGGATATCCTGTTTATATCGTCACCGAATCTTTTCACAGCTGTTCGCAGCTGTTCCGTTTCCCCCGTTGTCCATTTCTTACTGATTGTCTGCTGGTTGGAATCACTCAACGGATGAAGTTGCATCGTCAACTCGCCCAGTTTAGCGAACGCCTCCCCGGCTGCTGTAAAGATCTCCGCGACCTTTAAAAGGTAATAACATAGTGACGCGGCAAATATTTAGTAAAACGAAAGAATTGAAGCTAACTAAAGGGATATAGATCTTACTTTATCAATTATAATCTAAAAATGGATACTTTATATAGATAACAGTAATTATGGATAGGTGAGCCTTATCTGACAAACCAACCGCAACCACCCCAATCAAACTGAGCAAACCTACATAAACAACAAACTAGAATACAGATTCTTTCAGTTATATTTTATTTTAATTTTACTTTATTGACGGCACAAACTTCATATTTCTTACCACAAACATCTGCTATCCGCTTACCTTCGCCGATGGACTGGATGAAGTTGTTGCTTCGTTACTCATTATCATTCGTTGTCACATAAAACAATAAAGTCAGAATTAATATGTTGTTGATGACCGTTGAGTCGAAGCAGTGGCGTAATGTACAATATTTATTTAAAATTCAACATAAAAAGATTCAATGTATGTAATATAATATTAATTCAGGTACCAGCAATACATCACTGACCACTAACTAACCAGTCCAGTATATGTAGGCTTACAGGCTTAGAACTTACAATTAAACTAGTTATAGTGTGACCGTACCATCTTAGCGTCGGTAAAACCCACGTACCGGTACCTATTTAAAATATTAACATATACCCAAGGCGTATTACATTCAGTATGTAGGGCGTAGGCCTTGTGCCTAAGAACTACTGGTATGTTAAGTAAGAGTTAAACTGCAGAACAGAACTAGCAAGTGGTAGGCCTAACAATAATATGCTCCAAAGCTGCATAGCATAGCATAAGTCAGTCAGTCAGTATACTGTGTTAACAGTAAATTCAACTTTAAGCCTAACATTTTTGAATTTCCCGCCGATGAATAAACAAATCCCACTTCTACCGGTGGTACTGCGATAGGCTACTGATGTATCTGTATTCTTAGGACTGTCAGACTGTAGGACAACTGAATCAATAATCCAGCCAATAAGATAACCTTCACCATCCATTAGACCCTGACACCACACCAGTCTGCCTCTGCCAGTACAACCACTCTGTTCTTCTCGTTCATCGTCCTCTGGCTCTGACTGTTAATGCCACATTCAACCACAACACTAACCTGTCAGCCTGTTAATACTACTGACTATGAACGGATGAATGCGGAATGATAACCAAAATTTAACTCATACGGTACCTAACCTATCACGCATCCTTGTTGGTTTCAGCTGCTTTGAAAATCGCTTACAGGCTTGAAATACCAGTTTCTTAAAAGTTGAACTAGTTTGTACGGAGATACGACAGTACGAATACCGACGCAGTGTACCGTCCATCGCTAAACATAACTACCGGTAGTCCGGTAGCTAGGTAACGAACGCTATTTACCTTACACCTTACCGCCTTATTTTAAGCATTTAAGTAAGTAATGTGTTTAGTAATGCAGTGTAGTGTATTAAAGGTATGATGTGCTGTCATGGTGTACCGAATGTGTAGCAGTCAAAAGAAATGGAAACATACAGATTTCTATACAGTCGGTTTATCTGTCCTGGTTTAGTAAGGTAGCCTACCGGTACTATTTCTTGATTTAGACTAAATGGTACTGCAGTAAATCTGTACATTGAACACGTATTTTCGTCCGTGGAACTCGTTTAATATGTTCCCTATATAATATTGTACGTATTCCCTCCACAACATACTAAACATGATAACAATGGATAGGCCTGTAATAACCTAGACACACAACTGCATCAGTGTACCGGTATGGAGTTTACGGATAGTGCAGTAAGATGCCTAAGTTATAGAATTAGCAATGTAAATTTGCTTGCTGTACAAATAGCATTTCAAAACAAAACTGCGAAACTGAAAGTGAAACAACCACTAATCAGGCCTGCAGGACTGCTATCACTTTTTGCTTTATTTACTATCGTAGTAAGTAAAGTTGTAAGTTGCATTGTAATTAGGGCATTTTTCAAATAATGAAGGGCGTTATGATAAAATTAACGGAATGTAATTTTACTTTCAGCTCGAAATAATATTGCTCAAATTTTGTGTGGATTTCGTTAGCAACGTTAATGTAAATAATGTACTGGGGTGTATATAACAGCTTGTTATTCGGATGGGCGATCGACGAAAGTAGACATGCGATTCACATAAGGGTACCGCTGTTTCCCTGTTTCAACCGTCGCCTGTCGGTCGGTCGGTCTGTCTGTCGGTCTGTATGTCGTTTATCGACAAATATTTCAAGGCTAACATATCAATCATCGGTGAAATTAAACCAAACTGGTACACATATCGTCTGTCAAAATAGGAAATATACAGTAAATTGCATGGAGAGGGGGGGGGGGGGGGGGGGGGGGCTCAGCAGTTATCCAGTCACTCGCTAGATGACGACAATGCAACGTTTGGAATAGTAATATAGGTACCCATATGCTAAGCTTGCTTACTTTCATAAGCAATCTTTATTAACGCTGTATATAATATTGACTCCCTCGGTCTTTTTGTTTGCTCTATTGTTATTCTTTCGCACACATCTACTGTAGATGAAATCTCGCTACTGTACCTCGTTAGAAAAGTCTCGCTCTAACTCGTTTCAATGTAATGCACAGCGTCGAATACAGTTCCACAGTCTGCCGCTAGAGGGCGAAATGTCTCATACATCGTGACAAGAGCATCACCGCGAATCCAGCCAGGCACCTAACTGATATAGAGATTGCTGATGACTTATGAGTACTCGCAGAATCACCAGAGGGAGCCCAATGGCTCCTCGGCTCATTAGAACAGGCTGCTTCTAGTTTTGGCCTTTTTTTTAACTCCAAGAGGACCAAACTTTTGAGAGTTAACTTCGTCAGTCCTCATGAAATGTCTGATCGTTTGAGCATAAGCTCTAAGGAATGTGTGCTTGAGCATATGGATGAGTGTATGGTTTTAGGCCTACCTGGGAACATATACGCAAGTCTGGTGAGGATGTTGTCTGTGGAAGTTACATACATAGAATACGCAGGAAACTTACGTTGGTTCAATCATTTAGAGCAGCAGTAGAACCAGTACTCCTTTATCGGAGTACTGTATACGTGTATATGGGAGTTGTTCACTTAGGTTGTGAAATTAAATGTCCGCTCAGCATCTTTGGAAGAAGTTAACAATTTTGATATCAGGGGATAAACTCCTCAGAGGAAAAATCCCTTACTGTAGGCCTACACAAACAATAGGCGATAAAATAGGTATGGTAAGGGTAACTTCCATTTCAATAAGTTTTATATAATTATTTACTGTCAAATATAAACAGCTGTTTACTCTGCCATAGTAATATTGCCATATACTGGGGATAGGATATACTTACAAGTTGCTAGCATTTTAATTTTCGTGTTAAATCTGTTTCATTATTTCCGTTGCTGTGGTACATGTAACTGATATTTTTCCCGGACATACCGCTACAATATCGAATAACGGCGGCCTATTGTTACCAACATTCTATGCAAATTTCAAGAGATTTTATGGGGCGGTTTTGTCTTCACTGAATAATAATGTCGATATTATTGTGGTGTGCGGTAGTAAGTTTGTAGAAAAGACTCATTGCATGTATCCGTGGAACCCATCGGGAGGTCATCCGGGTATCCATCCGCATATCACCCGGCGCCCCACAGATCCATATGCATTCCCGTGGATCACTCTGATAGTCCCTCCTGTGATCCCTTAGTGGAGGGATCCGTGGATCTTCCTGTGGATCCATCCGCAGATTCAATGTGTATCAATCCGCGGTTTCCTTTGTTGATCCCTTTGTTGTTCTTCCATCCGCGGATCCACACTATGATATATTGATATCGTACAGTATAATGCTATCGAAGTTATACTGTAAGATATGGTGGACCTGAGCCTCCAATTTTTGTAATCTTTTTGTTTGTTCCCCCGAATTTTGCAAACTCGTTCGAACGACTTTACAAAACTCAGGGAAACACATCTAATTGGTTGGAGTGGTTTCTATACCAACAAACACCTAATCAAGTTTGTTTCCTCGACTTTTGCAGTAGATGCAATTGTCTTAGAGGCACTGGTTGGTAGATAAAAGGAAAGTGATCGGCAAACGTGTGAAACACCGAACGCAACCCAAAGGCTCCTCGGTCTTGGCTGTAACGTATATCGCAGGGAGGGCGCCACAATAACTCCCAAGGTTGAACACACCGTAAACATCCAACCCTTTTTCTTTACTCCCCTAACATAAACATAATTTAATTGATATAAGCTCGGCATGGGATCGAAACCGCAACCACCTAGCAAGTAGCAAATCGAGTAACTACACTATCACCAAGTTGGCAGATAAGTACAACAATGGCATCTGTGGATTGTCATGGTTTGGGAATAGGACAGGAGGGTACCAGGTGTCTTTATTTGTATTTCCTTTTATTTATCTTTTAGTGTGAGCGAATAACACCAAACCAATAAAAGACATAATTAAGGGAGTAGCAACAGTGGATGTAATATTGGCTACCGATTCGATAAAAAAAGGTTATCAAAGAGACTGCAGCTTCAGTCTGATTGGCTAAATTATGGAAACAAACTTGATTGGATGTCAGTTGATATAGAAACCATTCCAGCCAATTAGATTTGTTTCCTCGGGTTTTGTAAAGTCGTTCGAACGTGTTTACAAAAAAAGTTGGGGAAGCAAACTTGATTGGATGTCAGTTGATATAGAAACCACTCCAGCCAATTAGATTTGTTTCCCCGAGTTTTGTAAAGTCGTTCGAACGAGTTTGCAAAAGTCGGGAGAACAAAAAAAAGATTACAAAAAACAAATTTTTGTTTTGCTGAGTTTTGTAAAGTCATTCGAACGAGTTTGCAAAAGTCGGGGAAGCAAACTTGATTGGGTGTTTGTTGGCATAGAAACCACTCCAGCCAATTCGATTTGTTTCCCCGAGTTTTGTAAAGTCGTTCGAACGAGTTTGCAAAAGTCGGGGGAACAAAAAAAAGATTACAAAACTGGCCGCTCAGGGCCACCATAGTAAGTAGGAATCCTTTATGGGAGCCTCTGCTTGGCCTTTTCTGGAGAAGACACCATATCCCTAAATATATTTTCGGTCCGCTTCACTGTCATTGTGTAGCGCGTTGATATATAAGACGGCGAAGTACATTAGTACAAGTACGAAGTACAAGTACATTATGACGTAAATTGCGAACACACCGTGCAAGTTATCCCGTTGTATTTCCAGGTTTACCTTTTAAATGATCGCTATCGGAATGGTAAGACAGGCAGACTTCCAACCCGGAGGTCACCAGTTCGATCCCACTTGGACGTCAATACCGATTTGCTAAGCTGTGAATACCAAAAATTATAATAATATGAAATCAGTCATTCACTCAAAATACTAATAATAACTATAAGCAAAGCATACCATTATGTCACTAAGCACTAACTATAGCCCATCCACTCAAACGTAAAAATAGTTCTTAATAACAAATGAATCACCCCCCCACCCGTCCTACAATGAAATTATGTCGTTATAACAATACAGTATATCACAATCGAAGTGGTGGTATATACTGTACTTAATGGAAGTGGTGGTGTACAGTTCAGTATTATTTCATGTGCAGAATGGCCTTATACTGTAAACAGACCAGTGCAGTGTCGCAGATGGTTGCGCTTCACAGCTCCAACAAATTCTATATAGCCACTAAATCTAATAATAACAATACGAAATTATAGTGGTGATATTATTATTTAATTACAGTAATAATAATGCTGATATATTGTTATTTAATTTATTATTTATTGTGCATGAGATCTACTTGTTAACATGAGAGCCATTCGATTGTTTAAATTGCTATTGGTTCCATTTATCATCGTTTATGTAATATTTATTTTGATTATAATAATTAATGTGGCAACCAATGTTAGAGTGAGAGACGAAATTAAGTTGTTCAAATATTCATCTCGTGAGCGAATTAATGATGTTTTTCCTGCAGACAATAGCAAATCAGGATCTTATTCCTCGAAAAATATTCAATCAGATCATGAAAAAACAATAAAAAATATCAGCAAATTAAATCTAAACTTTAAGAAATATACCAAAGGTAACTTACATGAGAATTTAGCCTCAGAATCTAGAACAAGTAAGGCTGGGCTTGTTCTATTCTCTCCGATGGTTAGTGAATTTGTGGTAGCCGGCCCCGGGGAGATGGGAGCTGCGGTCACACTAAACTCTAGCGAATCACACCTCAGTAAATCCCGATGGAAAGAGAACCAGTTTAACATCGTAGCCAATGAGAAGATGCGGTTAGTCCGAACGTTGGGCGACTACCGGGACCCGTTGTGTCGAGGCCGGTCCTATCCGGCGGATCTGCCGACCGCGTCGTTGGTAATTGGTTTCTATAACGAGGGTTTATTCCCGTTGCTTCGCACGGCGCAGAGTTGCTGGATGCGAGCCCCGATCGAGATGCTGCGCGAGGTGATCCTAGTGGACGACGGGAGTGAACGTAGCGAACTCAAAGATAAACTCAATCGATTTGCAGCCATTCTATTCCCCGGAAAAGTAAAAGTAATACATCTCGCAGAGCGGGTTGGACTTATGGGCGCGCGGACCGTGGGAGCCGATGCGTCATCGAGTGACGTCATCGTATTCCTAGACTCACACTGCGAGTGCGACCACGGTTGGTTGGAACCGCTTCTAGAACGTATTTATTATAATTATAAGACCATAGCGGTGCCTATTATCGATGTTATTGACGACGATAGTATGGCTTACAATCCGAAGGGTATTAAGCTTTATTACGGAGAATTCACATGGACTCTAATGTTCACGTGGAAAGGTATTCCTTCGCGGATTAGCGCTGCTAGGAAGTCGCCAATAGAGCCGATAGAGACACCGACAATGCCCGGAGGTCTGTTCGCGATCCATCGGAAGTGGTGGACCGAGATTGGTAAGTACGATCCGGGTTTGAGGTTCTGGGGGGCGGAGAATCTCGAGATGAGCTTTAAGACGTGGTTGTGCGGTGGGGCTTTGGAGTTCGTACCGTGTTCTAGAATAGGTCACATATTCAGGAGGAAGTCCCCTTATACTGGCGGAGGTCAGTACAATAACGCTAGAAGGGTGGCCGAGACCTGGTTGGATGAATATAAGACATTGTATTACGAAGCTATTAACTTAACCCCGTCCAAAAACGTGTCAATAGATGTAGCCGATCGGTTGATTATTAAAGGGAATCTCGGTTGCAGACCTTTTAGTTGGTATATAAATAAATTCTTTGGTCATTGGAAGATTTCTCGTTTATCAATAGCTTACAAGGATTTACAAACAGCCTCCGGCATGTGTGTTGCTAAGGATAACAGACTGCTTATAATATCCGAGTGTAGCCAATCGAATCCCTCCATTAGTTTGACCACGGACGGTTGGTTGAAGATAGACTCCTCAATGTGCTTAAAGGGTGACATCAAGAGAGGTGAGTGTGTATTGATTATTTATATTTTCGGCAGTTAGTTCTACTAAGTAACAGTATAAAGGTTCATATTCTATAATTATTTTTCATGATTTTTCACCGCTTTTAAATAAAGTAAAAAATAAGATTAAGATTTATTATGCATGGGTTTATTATAATTTTTTAATCGAATATACTTCCTTATTATGTTCACTTATTTTAATTGATGACAATCCGGTATAACTTTACTCTAGGTTACAACGTTGTCCCTTCACGATGTGATGCAGACCCTTACCAACAATGGAACTACAACGCAACTACCGGCTTTTTAGTCAATACAAAGACCGAATTATGTCTGGGGGTGTCGGGATTGCTGTCCACGTTAAGTTTGGACAGATGTACTAAATACTCAGACAAATGGAAATTTATGGTCAACTACATATAGTTTTGTAACTTAAACTAATCTAAACCAACAGGCGACATTTCTATGGCATCATATCTGGCTCAAAATTCAATATTTGATTTGGGGTTGCAATATTTAAAAAAATTTCAAAATATTGACACAGTTCAGTTTAAATATTGACACAGTACAGTATAATATTGACACAGTACAATATATAATATTGACACAGTACAATATAATATTGACACAGTACAATATAATATTGACACAGTACAGTTTAAATATTGACACAGTACAGTTTAAATATTGACACAGTTCAGTTTAAATATTGACACAGTACAATATAATATTGACACAGTACAATATAATATTGACACAGTACAGTTTAAATATTGACACAGTACAATATAATATTGACACAGTACAATATAATATTGACACAGTACAGTTTAAATATTGACACAGTACAATATATAATATTGACACAGTACAATATAATATTGACACAGTACAATATAATATTGACACAGTACAGTTGAAATATTGACACAGTACAGTTTAAATATTGACACAGTACAGTTTAAATATTGACACAGTACAGTATAAATATTGACACAGTACAGTATAATATTGACACAGTACAATATATAATATTGACACAGTACAATATAATATTGACACAGTACAATATAATATTGACACAGTACAGTTTAAATATTGACACAGTACAGTTTAAATATTGACACAGTTCAGTTTAAATATTGACACAGTACAGTTTAAATATTGACACAGTACAGTTTTAATATTGACACAGTACAATATGAAATGACAATTCAAATTTCCCTCTCCATACATAGGCCTACATACTATGTGATTGGAGTTAATCCAAGGCGTTCTTAACTTAGTTAAGAACGCCTTGAGTTAATCCAATGTACCGTACCTCACCAGTACACAGATGTCAGTGCCCTACACCATTCCTTATCCTTACTGCCTTAATATAGCAGTAGGCCTATAGTGCCGTACCATGGCCTACTATATTATAATATAGTATATAGTAAGTATAAAAGTAACTATAATATAGTAGGCCATGGCCGTACTAAGGCATACTACAGTGGAGTACAGTGATTTAGTTACAGCAATACTGCTGTACAAGTACAATTCCACTTTATATCCAATCAAATGGGATGTGTGTGGGTAGAGGGAATTTGAATTGTCATTTCATATTGTACTGCGTCAATATTATACTGTACTGTGTCAATATAATACTGTACTGTGTCAATATTATATTGTACTGTGTCAATATTATATTGTGCCGTGCTGTGTCAATATTTAAACTGAACTGTGTCAATATTTTGCAGTATTTTTAAATATTGCAACCCCACTTCAAATATTGAATTTTGAGCCAGATATGATGCCATACATTTCGGGCTACGAAATGTAACAAATGAGCCCAACCACATAGTCAGGGAGCAGCAGGTGGTCGATGGCGGATGTTGGTCTCCCGTGCCGGTGCGACTTGGGGGTTCGGGGGGTCCTTCTTCAGGTAGACTCAGGCGTTGTTCGACATGAAGGTGATAAACCTGCCGGGTTCTATGCCAACCGCTCCCCGAAGCAAATTCTGTAGTCGGCGGAGAACGACAAGAAACTGCCATACGGGCCGTTACAGCACGGTGGGCTGACTTTTCCCCGTTCATCGCGTCATGCGATGGTGTGCTTGCCCCACAGGCCAACAAACTGCTCCGTGTGATCGCGTCCACATAGTGTTGTAATGGGTTGGGTGAGGCCGGGTCAGCTCCAACTATTGCGTGACGCATCCCATTGCGTTCGTGGGTCGCGGACCAAATAGGGGAGCGGTTTAGGTTTGGATGACGGCGCTGCTGGGCTGCCATAAACCGTAACTAACGGACATACCATCTTGTGCTTTATTATTCCACCTAATAAATTAATTGATTTAAATATTAATGTCTTAAAATTTATTTTAGTTTCAAGTCTCTTATTTTAATTAATAGCGTTTGTATTATTAAATTGATGTTGCATCTAAACCAATAATAATAATAATAATAATATACTAACTTAAATCCTTTTCGTATTAATTCTAGATGAATTGCAAAACATTGCTAATATATTGTGGCTTGTTAGTTAGTTATACTGTAGTTGTTCACTTCACAGAATGAGTCCCGCCAACTCGGATGTTAGTTAGTTATACTGTAGCACAGAATGAGTCCCGCCAACTCGAATGTTAGTTAGTTATACTGTAGTTGTTCACTTCACAGAATGAGTCCCGCCAACTCGGATGTTAGTTAGTTATACTATAGTTGTTCACTTCACAGAATGAGTCCCGCCAACTCGGATGTTAGTTAGTTATACTGTAATTGTTCACTTCACAGAATGAGTCCCGCCAACTCGGATGTTAGTTAGTTATACTGTAGTTGTTCACTTCACAGAATGAGTCCCGCCAACTCGGATGTTAGTTGGTTATACTGTAGTTGTTCACTTCACAGAATGAGAAACGCCAACTCGGATGTTAGTTAGTTATACTATAGTTGTTCACTTCACAGAATGAGTCCCGCCAACTCGGATGTTAGTTAGTTATACTGTAGTTGTTCACTTCACAGAATGAGTCCCGCCAACTCGGATGTTAGCTAGTTATACTGCAGTTGTTCACTTCACAGAATGAGTCCCGCCAACTCGGATGTTAGTTAGTTATACTGTAGTTGTTCACTTCACAGAATGAGTCCCGCCAACTCGGATGTTAGTTAGTTATACTGTAGTTGTTCACTTCACAGAATGAGTCCCGCCAACTCGGATGTTAGTTAGTTATACTGTAGTTGTTCACTTCACAGAATGAGTCCCGCCAACTCGGATGTTAGTTAGTTATACTGTAGTTGTTCACTTCACAGAATGAGTCCCGCCAACTCGGATGTTAGTTAGTTATACTGTAGTTGTTCACTTCACAGAATGAGTCCCGCCACCTCGGATGTTAGTTAGTTATACTGTAGTTGTTCACTTCACAGAATGAGTCCCGCCAACTCGGATGTTAGTTAGTTATACTGTAATTGTTCACTTCACAGAATGAGAAACGCCAACTCGGATGTTAGTTAGTTATACTATAGTTGTTCACTTCACAGAATGAGTCCCGCCAACTCGGATGTTAGTTAGTTATACTGTAGTTGTTCACTTCACATAATGAGTCCCGCCAACTCGGATGTTAGTTAGTTATACTGTAATTGTTCACTTCACAGAATGAGTCCCGCCAACTCGGATGTTAGTTAGTTTATACTGTAGTTGTTCACTTCACAGAATGAGTCCCGCCAACTCGGATGTTAGTTAGTTATACTGTAGTTGTTCACTTCACATAATGAGTCCCGCCAACTCGGATGTTAGTTAGTTATACTGTAGCACAGAATGAGTCCCGCCAACTCGGATGTTAGTTAGTTATACTGTAGTTGTTCACTTCACAGAATGAGTCCCGCCAACTCGGATGTTAGTTAGTTATACTGTAGTTGTTCACTTCACAGAATGAGTCCCGCCAACTCGGATGTTAGTTAGTTAGTTATACTGTAGTTGTTCACTTCACAGAATGAGTCCCGCCAACTCGGATGTTAGTTCGTTATACTATAGTTGTTCACTTCACAGAATGAGTCCCGCCAACTCGGATGTTAGTTAGTTATACAGTAATTGTTCACTTCACAGAATGAGAAACGCCAACTCGGATGTTAGTTAGTTATACTGTAGTTGTTCACTTCACAGAATGAGTCCCGCCAACTCGGATGTTAGTTAGTTATACTGTAGTTGTTCACTTCACAGAATGAGTCCCGCCAACTCGGATGTTAGCTAGTTATACTGTAGTTGTTCACTTTACAGAATGAGTCCCGCCAACTCGGATGTTAGTTAGTTATACTGTAGTTGTTCACTTTACAGAATGAGTCCCGCCAACTCGGATGTTAGTTAGTTATACTGTAGTTGTTCACTTCACAGAATGAGTCCCGCCAACTCTGATGTTAGTTAGTTATACTGTAGTTGTTCACTTCACAGAATGAGTCCCGCCAACTCGGATGTTAGTTAGTTAAAATACTGTAGTTGTTTACTTCACAGAATGAGTCCCGCCAACTCGGATGTTGGCTAGTTATACTGTAGTTGTTCACTTCACAGAATGAGTCCCGCCAACTCTGATGTTATAGTTAGTTATACTGTAGTTGTTCACTTCACAGAATGAGTCCCGCCACCTCGGATGTTAGTTAGTTATACTGTAGTTGTTCACTTTACAGAATGAGTCCCGCCAACTCGGATGTTAGTTAGTTATACTGTAGTTGTTCACTTCACAGAATGAGTCCCGCCAACTCGGATGTTAGTTAGTTATACTATAGTTGTTCACTTCACAGAATGAGTCCCGCCACCTCGGATGTTAGTTAGTTATACTGTAGTTGTTCACTTTACAGAATGAGTCCCGCCAACTCGGATGTTAGTTAGTTATACTGTAGTTGTTCACTTCACAGAATGAGTCCCGCCAACTCGGATGTTAGTTAGTTATACTATAGTTGTTCACTTCACAGAATGAGTCCCGCCAACTCGAATGTTAGTTAGTTATACTGTAGTTGTTCACTTCACAGAATGAGTCCCGCCAACTCATACACACTAGGATTGTGGCTTGTTAGTTAGTTATACTGTAATTGTTCACTTCACAGAATGAGTCCCGCCAACTCGGATGTTAGTTAGTTATACTGTAGTTGTTCACTTCACAGAATGAGTCCCGCCAACTCGGATGTTAGTTAGTTATACTGTAGTTGTTCACTTCACAGAATGAGTCCCGCCAACTCGGATGTTAGCTAGTTATACTGCAGTTGTTCACTTCACAGAATGAGTCCCGCCAACTCGGATGTTAGTTAGTTATACTGTAGTTGTTCACTTCACAGAATGAGTCCCGCCAACTCGGATGTTAGCTAGTTATACTGTAGTTGTTCACTTCACAGAATGAGTCCCGCCAACTCGGATGTTAGTTAGTTATACTGTAGTTGTTCACTTCACAGAATGAGTCCCGCCAACTCGGATGTTAGTTAGTTATACTGTAGTTGTTCACTTCACAGAATGAGAACCGCCAACTCGGATGTTAGTTAGTTATACTGTAGTTGTTCACTTCACATAATGAGTCCCGCCAACTCGGATGTTAGTTAGTTATACTGTAGTTGTTCACTTCACAGAATGAGTCCCGCCAACTCGGATGTTAGTTAGTTATACTGTAGCACAGAATGAGTCCCGCCAACTCGGATGTTAGTTAGTTATACTGTAGCACAGAATGAGTCCCGCCAACTCGGATGTTAGTTAGTTATACTGTAGTTGTTCACTTCACAGAATGAATCCCGCCAACTCGGATGTTAGCTAGTTATACTGTAGTTGTTCACTTCACAGAATGAGTCCCGCCAACTCGGATGTTAGTTAGTTATACTGTAGTTGTTCACTTCACAGAATGAGTCCCGCAAACTCGGATGTTAGTTAGTTATACTGTAGTTGTTCACTTCACAGAATGAGTCCCGCCGACTCGGACACACTAGGACAGCCAAGGATGCAGTTAAGGCTGCATCTAGATCCCTTAACAGGCAGTACTCAGATAATATGAAGGAGCTTATCAATATACAGTTTTATGCCATCAACAATGCCGATGATAGCAGGCAATCAGACCAATAATCGATGCAATCGATAAACCTGCTAACTGGGAGGAAAAGCTATGAGGAACAGCTAAGAGTTGAGAGAGGGAGAGACTGCATCTGTTCCGTCGGGTTGGGTCATACCAATAATGTGAGAGGGCGATTAGAGAGGGAGAGACTGCATCTGTTCCGCCGGGTCATACCAATAATGTGAGAGGGCGATTAGAGAGGGAGAGACTGCATCTGTTCCGTCGGGTCATACCAATAATGTGAGTTGGAGAGACTGCATCTGTTCCGTCGGGTCTTACCAATAATGTGAGAGGGCGATTAGAGAGGGAGAGACTGCATCTGTTCCGTCGGGTCATACCAATAATGTGAGAGGGAGAGACTGCATCTGTTCCGTCGGGTCATACCAATAATGTGAGAGGGCGATTAGAGAGGGAGAGACTGCATCTGTTCCGTCGGGTCATACCAATAATGTGAGAGGGCGATTAGAGAGGGAGAGACTGCATCTGTTCCGTCGTGTCATACCAATAATGTGAGAGGGAGAGACTGCATCTGTTCCGTCGGGTCATACCAATAATGTGAGAGGGCGATTAGAGAGGGAGAAACTGCATCTGTTCCGTCGGGTCATACCAATAATGTGAGAGGGAGAGACTGCATCTGTTCCGTCGGGTCATACCAATAATGTGAGAGGGCGATTAGAGAGGGAGAGACTGCATCTGTTCCGTCGGGTCATACCAATAATGTGAGAGGGAGAGACTGCATCTGTTCCGTCGGGTCATACCAATAATGTGAGAGGGCGATTAGAGAGGGAGAAACTGCATCTGTTCCGTCGGGTCATACCAATAATGTGAGAGGGAGAGACTGCATCTGTTCCGTCGGGTCATACCAATAATGTGAGAGGGCGATTAGAGAGGGAGAGACTGCATCTGTTCCGTCGGGTCATACCAATAATGTGAGAGGGCGATTAGAGAGGGAGAGACTGCATCTGTTCCGTCGGGTCATACCAATAATGTGAGAGGGAGAGACTGCATCTGTTCCGTCGGGTCATACCAATAATGTGAGAGGGCGATTAGACACCTCCCGTTAAGAGTTCGGTGAAGTGGACTGTATATATACTGTAGGAAGGGAAGTTGAGATGAAAACAAGTATAAATCGATGTGAACTGCCGGAACTATTATATTATATCATTAGAATCAGTTATTATTAAGTAGGCTACTGTACATATAGTTGATATATTACAGAAATTGCAGAAATACAGAAATACTATTTATTCCAAAATTGTAACATTACTCAACGCCGTTAGTATTAACAGCGAGTTGTTATTTAGCACTTTACAACTTTAGAGGACATTACAGCATTGTATTGGCCTGTACATTTAGTATTGTATTTGGTGTTATTGTTTACGTGGTAACCCATGACAACGTTAAGTAATGTACACTAAGGGGACATTACTTAACGCCGTCATTGGATACCACGTAAACAATAGGTTGAAATTTGCCTGACAGCCAGATAGGCCTACTACTGCATTACCTACCGGTAGGCGGGGTATAGCTGTTAATAACCAGTAGGGCCTAGCTATATTATTATAACATGGCTCCAAACGCCACCATAAAAATAAGCTAAACTTATTTATAACATAATTTATGTCATTTTTACATTTATTTATACAGCAACTAATATAATTTGTGCAGTTTCTATCAATTATAATGTATATGTACAATCATTTCGTAATGTTAAAATTTTGGAATAAAACTACATACATACTTGTTGCAAAGTACTTTACAGTAGTGTTCTGATCCTCGTGGCTTTATTTTCACTCTCTCACTAACGTTCGTTCGTGTAACAAAATCACTCGGATCATCACACTTTAAAGTGCTACTTTACACACAACTATGTAAATAGTTATTGCAACATATGTAGTTATTACAGATAAAAATGCCGCTAATAATATAAAAACTTTTACTGTTGTAAAAGTCAGGGGCTTCTGGATGCTGGGTATTATTTACCGCTAGCCCGGAGGGTTGGGGCCAGAAAGTAGGGACTGTCTGGAGGGTTGGGGACCGAAAGTAGGGACTGTCTGGAGGGTTGGGGACCGAAAGTAGGGACTGCCTGGAGGGTTGGAGCCCGAAAGTAGGGACTGCCTGGAGGGTTGGGTACCGAAAGTAGGGACTGCCTGGAGGGTTGTGGCACGAAAGTAGGGACTGTCTGGAGGGTTGGGGCCCGAGAGTAGGGACTGTCTGGAGGGTTGGGGCCCGAAAGTAGGGACTGTCTGGAGTGGTGGGGCCCGAAAGTAGGGACTGTCTGGAGGGTTGGGGTCAGAAAGTAGGGACTGTCTAGAGGGTTGGGGCCCGAAAGTAGGGACTGTCTGGAGGGTTGGGGTCCGAGAGTAGGGACTGTCTGGAGGGTTGGGGCCCGAAAGTAGGGACTCTCTGGAGGGTTGGGCCCCGAAAGTAGGGACTGTCTGGAGGGTTGGGGCCCGAAAGTAGGGACTGTCTGGAGGGTTGGGGCCCGATAGTAGGGACTGTCTGGAGGGTTGGGGCCCGAAAGTAGGGACTGTCTGGAGGGTTGGGGCCCGAAAGTAGGGACTGTCTGGAGGGTTGGGGCCCGAAAGTAGGGACTGCCTGGAGGGTTGGGGCCCGAAAGTAGGGACTGTCTGGAGGGTTGGGGCCCAAAAGTAGGGACTGTCTGGAGGGTTGGGGCCCTAAAGTAGGGACTGCCTGGAGGGTTGGGGCCCGAAAGTAGGGACTGTCTGGAGGGTTGGGGCCCGAGAGTAGGGACTGTCTGGAGGGTTGGAGCCCGAAAGTAGGGACTGTCTGGAGGGTTGGGGCCAGAAAGTAGGGACTGCCTGGAGGGTTGGGGCCCGAGAGTAGGGACTGTCTGGAGGGTTGGGGCCCGAAAGTAGGGACTGCCTGGAGGGTTGGGGCCCGAAAGTAGGGACTGTCTGGAGGGTTGGGGCCCGAAAGTAGGGACTGCCTGGAGGGTTGGGGCCCGAAAGTAGGGACTGTCTGGAGGGTTGGGGCCCGAAAGTAGGGACTGCCTGGAGGGTTGGGGCCCGAAAGTAGGGACTGTCTGGAGGGTTGGGGCCCGAAAGTAGGGACTGTCTGGAGGGTTGGGGCCCGAAAATCCTTAATCCGTCGTTGTGACGACGACGACAGACGGTCCACTAATGATGTCGCTACGTAACGGCTCATCTAGGCGGCTCGCACTGGCTCAGCTTTACTTTCAGTAACGAATTAAGGACTACTTTACTGCACATGAGTAGGCTATTTTACAATGAAACCGAACACTTGAAATTGCTCTTGAATGGTCTCCAAATCATCCCCAAACAATCCCTTTCGCTTACATTATTAATTAAATTAAATACTAGCTAACTCGAGCTAGCAACTGCAAACGCTAAAATATTCTATAGTTAAATTAAATTTTCTAATTGGAGTTTCAAATTTTTGTTACTTTTTCAAACTTCCTTTCTTTGCTCTACCGTTAGTAATAGGCCTACCCTCCATACCTTTTATAAAATAATTGAGAAGTTCCACCAAAAATCTTAATCTATTTTGTAACAACTAAGTCTATTATCATGTTTTTGTTCAGGTTTTTTTTTCGAAATGTTACAATTTTGAAATAAAACTACATTAGGCTTACATACACACTTGTTGCTAATTGTAATAATCTGATATTGGCTTCCGACACACAAACACACTGACCACGGCTGACTGTCACACACAGACTTTTGGAAAACGGCCATAGTATAATTATATCAAATTATACTCTATGAAATGAAACTATTTATACCACCATTTGTAATAATAGGCCTAACTGTATGTTATTATAAACGCACACCAACAACGTGTAAGAAACTGACATGTGAATTAACTTATTGTAGCTGGTATCAATTCCCTCTGACTAGACCAGCCTTCACACGATCTTGGGTAGTTGCAATTTTCTAAATTGTTTAAATCTCATATGTTCAAAGACCCTTTGAATTTATAAAATAATATGATTTGTACCGCGGTCGCTGTACCGATCGGTACCGAGTTCTGTGCGTTTATATGAACATTCAGTGATCACTCCGTTGTTGGTTCTTTTTGGAAAGTTAAATGATTTAATAAAATTAAATCTATCATCATATCAATCTCTTGTCATCAAGTATAGCTTTAACTGGTTAACAACTGAATTAAAAATCGCTCCAAACTGTCGCAAACTCTCCCAGAAGCTGCCTTGAGCCAAAAAAATATTGACCAAAGCTCACCAGAATCTCCCATCACAAACATATGACAGTTTATTGCGTTATGTACAGATTTAATTCAATGTATTTGAAACTGACGTGTCATTCGTTTAAGTATCTTCTGATTAGGTTTCATGGTTGAATACGCAAGGGATGGTCGTTGCGCCCTCAGCAGATTTCAATCAAACCGAATCTCAGATTCACCTTTATTTGGCTACACAATGAGGCTATTGATACTAGTGGAGGTGCCCCCAGCGGTGCAGCTCTACCTCCCTACTCATCTCATCCAAACCTATTCAGAATATCCCGGATACATCATCAATACCTCATTCCATCCTGACTGTGTTGACAACCAAATCCCTCTTGTTATGACCAATTTTATTATCCAAAACACGGCTTTCCAGAAAAATAGAATTATCTCGTTTCCCTCCAAAAGTTCATTCCACGTACCATTGTTTTGTTTCGGAAGATTACAGTGCTAGGAGCTTGTATAACAACTTTCTGTGTTGGAAAATGTTATATGGAACCAACACTCATTCGAACTTGGTCGAGGTGCCACTATTACTACACCCAATCGAGGTGGAGGGGATGATAATATAGGACGGGGTTAAACTAACGGGATATAAACTAGGGTTCGGTTATATAAAGGGGCCAAAACCAGCTATTTATCTTGATAATTTTGGATTTGATTTCCATGGTAATATATAATATATTGCGGATTGGATTCAACACAGACTATGATGTTGTAGGTATGTAATGTTGGACAACCACGACAATCTTATTGTCTACCAGAGTCTACGTTGTATGTTACTGAGTGATAGTGATGTACAACAAGTATAAATCGTTTCACAACCTATTGCTTCTCTGTAACGATAACATAACAATATTGCTTGCTTCATGATATGTTCACCTTTGGCTTAGTCTGTAAATCATCAGGGTAATTGTAGTATAAATAGTTCGTGGGAGTAAGTAAGGGAACTAGATGGCTCGCCCCAATGGAGAATGGGGGAGAGAATGGGCAGACTGGACCGGTAAGCGAGGGCAGACTGGTGATGGGTTGTGGGGAGGATTTACCGGTTGGACTATGCTCTATTGTTTTGTTAACTTTGCGATCATACCGTAATGAGTTGTACGTTTTGTTGAGTTATTGAATAATATAATAATATCGGTGGTGCACTAAGCTAACCGGGCGTTAACTAAAGTATGGCACCGAAGCTATCGGACTATGTTAAAAATTATGTTGGATCCATTGAGCCGTGCGCTTGGCTACAAACATTTGAAGATACTTGAGTTCTTGAAGTTGAATCGAACCTAAAACCTGAATCTAAGGCCACGTATTTGAGACTGTCGTTAGAAGGGCCAGCCTACACGGTAGTATCGCAACTCCCGGAGGAATCAACGGGAAATTACGATGAAGTAAAGAAGGCTCTCATTGTAGCATTCGATATAAACGCATACTCCGCTTACGAACAACCCGGTGAAACCCGGTGAAGCCATTGATACATTCTTGGCCGACTTGAAACGGTTGCTATTCCTAATAATGGAGGGTGATGCTGATGACATCAGTGGAAATTATGCCCAGTCTATGCTGGCGGCTCAGTTTGTTAGTGGACTGCCAGAGTCAATCCAGGGGGAAACGAAGGCCCTTGCTGGATCACTAAACCTCGATGAGCTACTATCACAATCAAGACGACTTATCTCCGAGAGTGCAGGAAAAATGAACAGCTGGGATAGCAAGGTGGGCGCGAGCAGTTCGGTGCTGCCGGATTCGGATTCCACCACCCTAGAAATCGAGACCGACAGAATCGAGGTGGATTCTCTAGTGGGCGAGGTGGAAGAGGGATTCCTCCGTCGGGATTCAGGGAGAACGAGTATGGACACTGATGAAGAGGCGAAGCGAGTGGCGACGATGTAGACGGGAGCGACCTTTGCGCCAGTGGACGTTCCCCAAACTATAGCTCTGGCGACTTACCGAATATTCAAATAAACTGCGGTGGGAAAATTGTCCAGTCACTTGTAGACTCAGGCTGCACGAAGATCATTATGAGCTCTAAATTTATTAGTAATATATCGGGTTCATTTGTTTTTATTGGGGCTCCTAAAGAGATAATAATGTTAGATGGGACTCGTACAGTAGATATGGGTAGGCAATTTAAAACTACTATACTGTTGAACTGGATTCAGGGCACAAAATTCAATGGGTCTTTTCCATTGTACAAAAACTTGTGGGCGGACAGGATGTGATTTTTGGTTGGGACTTGATTAAAAGGGTTGTGGGAATATCATTATGTCAATTAGATTACGGAAAATTCGAAGCTTTATTAATAGAAAAGGGTAGGCATACCGGTAATTTACAAAAAATTGCAGCAACAGGCACTAACCCAGAAAACCTAACTGCCCCAGAAACTCCAAACATTAAAATTGAAAAAACAGACTATTCAGCAAAATTTAATGGTACTTACTGGGAAGCTGAATATAAATTTGAAAAGGGAATTGGTCCCACGAGACTGACCAATCAAGTAACAGAATACAATATTCCAGACCACTTAAAAAGTAAACATGCCAAGGCCATGAAGGAATGGGTGGAACAAGGTTGGCTGGTAAAATATAGTGGGGTTGTAAAAGGACTGATTCCGCTCATGGGGAAGCACGAACCTCGTAAAGACAGGTTTCGCCCCATCATGGATTTTCGCGAACTCAATGAATACATAATTAAGCAGCCAGGTAATGAGGTGGCTGCGAGCAATGATAAACTGCGTAACTATATTCGTATGGGGAACAAAACTGCGATAATTGACTTGAAATGGTCCTATATGCAAATCAGAATTGCTGGTGGACTGCATCCATACCAAACAGTAATATATAATGGAAAAAGATATTTAATGACTCGATTGACCTAAGATTCTTGATGATATTGTTGACGAGACCTGCCGACAAAATAAATGGATTAAAGATGCAACAAGTACGTTCAGGGATGACATTTATGTCGATCTTTCAACTGGAGTTACTGTAGATGAGGTTCGCGACCACTTTTGTTCGCGCTTTCAGACCTTTGGCACAGTAGGCTTGACCGCAAATAAATTTAAGCCCACGAATCCAGTCTCCCGGTGTTATAAACGGGTCATTTGGACGCGCATGGACTGGCTTCGGCTAATGTTTTTGGTTTGTTTTGTATTAAATCTTATCATCTTACAAAAGGCAGATTATCAATAAAGACATATAAATTTCGGCAGGTTAAACTGCTGAAGGTCTATAAAAGCGCGTACAATAGGTATACAATAGGCGAATATTCGACCCAGTGCACTAAGGGTAATTCGCAAGTGGTCGTCTGGTCGGTTTAGATATACCATATACAGGCACAGGGGTGGTCGGAAGATTTGAATTGGTCGGCAAATTCGGCTCCATCTATAGTCTACATATAAACTTTTGCGACTTTTAGCGACCCTCCATATAGTCCTTGTAGACCTATGATGATGTAAGCCGACTACTTGCGACTTACTCTCAGTTCACTGGGTCGAATAGTCGCCTTTATACATGACCCAAGAGTGGTTGGAACTTGGCCTAACCTAAATACTCCATATGTAAACTAGCCGACTTCTAGCGATCCTCCATAGGTCACCTGAGTTAGGCTGGTCGGCTTTCATATATAAAGTTAACACATACACAATAATTCAAATAGACATTAAATATATAATTAATAGTAAATAGTAATAACTGGCCAACTATTATATTTAGTACGTAGTATACCAATTATCCAATCAAATGCTGTACATGATAAGGAGGGACAGTAATTAGGGTAGACGCATTGTTATTGGATTGATATAGCCGACCATTGCGTCGATTTCCCCCTGGAGAGGATACAATTTTTCTTACGTCGAAAGTCCCCCCCCCCCCCCTATCTGTGTTATGCATATGCAATATCATTGGGTAATGGGAACCAATCGCCTGCATCCTGCCTGCTATACAGTTAATTGATAGTTAGCCAATAAACAGTGTTCGCGCTTTCAGACCTTTGGCAGTTTAACCCGCCAAATTAGGATGTCTGTTAGATAATAAATCACTTTAGCCGATGACATTTATTTGATTCACTACACTAGTCGAAACCAATCTGTGCGCGATCATTCACCCGCTGGATAATTCCCGGGAGATTGGGTTCGACGGCTTAATTTTATTGCTATGTAAGCTTAATGTATTATTCGACTGACAGTATTATATAATCTCTGACAATATTATTCACTTTCGGGGAATATTAACAGTTCCTTTAGGACGTGGCGCTCTATCTATATAAACAGAGTTATGACTTAAACTACTCACAACGATATGGCTTAGTTATAATTTACATATATGGCGCATTCTTTAGGAAATGCTTCGTTATCAGTCTCACTCATACACAATGCTGCACAATACTGCACACTGATCTGCCGATCTTCACTGATTTTAGTTACATATAAAAGGAACACGGACTGACTCATGTAGGGTCTATCAAATAACATTAAATTCACTGCAAACCACTTTAACATAAGTCACAATCGTTATCTGTAACCCTTCTCTCTTACCTTCAGTATATCAAGAATATTGGGTTTTCGGGGTTATTTGTCGTTATTCCAAATATAATAATTCATCAACCATATTATGAAGTACAGACAGCAAATAGCAGTATAACAATATAAAGTATGCACAGTGTTACACAGTATACAGTGTATGCAGTACTGCAGTATGCATTGATTGCATTGAGTTAGGTTAGTCAAGATAACGGATATATGTCCTTATGATTAAGCCTACTAGTGTACGGCTAAAACAGTAAAGCACAAAATACTTCCAAGCCGTTCTTTCTTTGGCTCAGGACTGAATGTAAACACTGCACATAGGCATTGCGTCATTTCTCGGAAATTTTCTGTACAAGGAGCCACAAAAACGCTCTAATTGGCTGACTGAACTGAGAGACGCCGTAGAACAAAGGAAATCAACACGTATGAATGTCAGCTGTTAACCGTAGTCATAGTAACTACTGTTCAAGAGTAGCTATCACCCCTTTGCGTCACGAATTGCCATAGAATCATAAAATATGCCTTTCACAGTACACATACGGAGGAAATAGGTCTTAGATCCTCTAAAAACACCGATACAGCAATAATACGGTCTCTTACACTTATTAAATCAACTACAGAGTATTTTAATGTAAAAGATAATAAAAATAACGGGGCAATTCAGCAAAGGCTTTTACACCGCTCCCAGAAAATGGGATTTTCAGTCTATAAAATATAAAAATCACAGTTTCTAAAACCTAAAGATACTCTAAACAGTTAGTCTTTCTTGCGCGGACGGCGTTTACGCAGTTTTTTAAAGCTAGCAAGAGTCCTTTTCTCTTTGGGGGGAACCACTTTACTAGGAGGGCCATAACTCCTGGGTGAAGGGTGCAATATGATTGCATTAGAAGGTTTGGGTTTACTGTCGGTGTCTCGTCCATTTCGATATGCTTCTCCTCGAGCTGATTTTCCTCCGCTTGTCATGGGATATGTTCGTCCAAAACTCTCGCAGAGAATAGGGTTTTCTAAGCTTGATATCTTCTTAGAGATTCGAGATTTCCCAATCGAACCGAGATAAGGCCAATTCGTTTATCGATTGGACTTACTGTTATAACTTACGTTTATCTGAACAAACGCAGGTTTCCTTTTTGATCTTTATAGAATCACGTTTAACTCGTTTCGTACAAAACTCTCCTTCACCTTGATGAAGGGTTGTATCGCGTTAAACGGGGACGACCATACGGTAGGATAGTGATATTAGGTGTCCGCATCACAATCCGGCTAGGTAAGATGGGCGGCTAGCTAGAAATCACTGTCGGAGTGTTACCGATTAATTGTTAGGGTAGCACTAGATCTTTGAACAGTGAATACAGTCCACGAGGATCCGCGACACCACCAGGATCGCAGGTCTGAGGTCCAACTAAGGAATGAGGAGGTTTGATCGAGTATTCCGGGACTCTGATCGTAGGTTTACTCCAGGATCGTTCGAGCCGAGTGAGCATAGGTGGTACGTCAAACAAGTTTCGCTCGAAACTCCAGTAAATATAACGAGCACAACTGTGTTTAACACAACGTTTCCGTGGATGTTTATGTCTTTCCGTTTATTGGCTGGATCTAGGGCATTTATCGTAATAATACCAAAGACGCACGTCTGGTAGGGGTAACGCGGATGATATTTATTTGTTGTTACAATGCTTCTATCAAGAATTCCCAATATATGTTGGAGTTACCGCGTTTATTTGTTTCTTTAATGTCTTTTCTTTCGAGCCGATTTCGAATAGAATTTTCGCATTCGAATTTCAGTTTATGGTTCCGACTCCGCTGGGCAGGATATATAGTCGACATAGTCCGTATTGTGTAAATTGATAGAATGACCAGTAGTTAAGAAGCCCATATACGTACCATTACGGCTTGTAAAAGTAGAGTATATCGCTCCCCGATACCAAGACCATCTTCTATCAACTCCGTCATTTCTGCTATATATGAGTTTATCCACATTATAAGGAGTTTATATTTAGGCGAGCGGGCGTCGCTGCCTACCCCAATCAACCCCCGGACAGGACGAGATCCTCAGCGCCGATGTGTCGTCGCCGCCGTACTTTCGCCAACGACGTAGCCGCACAACGACAACGACAACTGGCACAAGTCACTCGACTGTCCGTCCCAAAGGCTTAGATGTACTTCAGGTATTCCTTGGAGAGTTAGGTTACTTTACGATTGCGACTGGCTACTGTAAACACACCTTAGCAGTAACATTCACCTATAAACTCACAAATACCACACACACAACTTGTCACAAATTACACACATTCGGGCCATTTGTCCGTTAGTCAATACCTTCCAGAATGTCACTGTATTATTATGTATCCTTGGATACTAGTAGTGCGCTATTTATTCCCTATGCTATTCAATGGGACAAGCTTTCTATTGTTCTTTTAACTCAATTCTAATTCTAGCGTGGTTGTTGCTATGGTGACATTATGCAAAGCTAGCGGTAGAATTAGAGTAATTCCAATGCATACAGATCTGGGATGTTATTTAATAGTATTCTTTAATAGTCAATGTTCTGTTTTATACATGACTTTATGAATTTTATCGGCTATTGACTATGTTTGGGAGACTTTCACACTCTCATACGCATGATAATATAAATCTCCGCTCCCTTGATCTATTAATTAATGGAATTTTGGGAATGTTATAAATTGCGTAAAAATGGCAATTTATTAAATTCATTAAAAGGCATGAATTTAAATTTATTCCCTGAAATTTTATTATTTGATAATTAAATTGACATATTTTGATTCTAGAACATGTCTAGGGACACAAGATCCTTAATTCTAAGAAAATTGTCTCTTTAAGAATATCGGTAAATGCTACGATATCTTAATTGACTAGAATTGTTGAAGGATCTGAATTTTACAGATTTTGACTTATTTGATTTGTAAATATTAACTAATTAATATTTGAGATGGGCAGC